>JAKFQP010000082.1:653897-693952 GCA_023375905.1 Nycticorax nycticorax | reverse complement strand
TTGGCATTTCAAGGTAAATCAACTACTGAATTGCACTAAGATAGATGAGCCAAAAAGGGTTTCTTCTTGGTTCTTTGTTTGAAATTGGTTTATGACAACCAATCCAGAATTCTTTCAGAATGAGGATGGAACTCCAAATTCTGTCATAGGAAATGTGACAACAGCCTTATTGTTTGATTTCAGAAGTCCCCATTCTCCAAAGTATTTAAAATGAATGACTGTAGAAATGCAAGAACAGATCAAACATACGAGTGTGTCTGCTAGTCTCCTTCAGCTCAGATGCAGCTTTGATGGCTTTCTCACTAATAACTTGAATATTCTTCTCTGATTGTACCTGATTCTATCATCGCTCTTCAAAAAGAGATGGGAAGACCAAAACTGCACACAGTACTTAAGATACGAACATCTATGCTGTATTTTGATGCTACAGAATCCACCATTTATTTTCTTAATAATTCCTAACACTCGATTTGGGATATCTTTTATGACTACTCAGCACTGAGCTGACACCTTCATGCAAATATCAGGCATGAACCCTAAATACATGTCCTTAGCCTTTTTTTACCTTCCTTCTGTGCCTGTGCACCATTTCAGATAAATGCTGAATTTCATCATGCTATTTCATAATACAGGCCCACACTGTCATAAGGCTCTTTTTCTACAGTTCTTCGGCTGACTAACTTGACTTATTCAGTGAACTGTTTTTCATTGCACTGATTAGTCTATTTTCAGGGTATTAAAGAACTTACTAGCTTGTAGAATTTCACTACTGATCTCCATCTGCAATAAACATTTACTGTTTTACTGTTTGCTACCCTTTAGCTGCTCACTTTCCTTATAAGTCTGTTTTATGGGACTCAGAAGCAGCCTTCTGGAAATTTAGGAAGCTTCCATCAATCCCTTATCCACATGACAGCTAACTTCCAAGCCTTCCAATAGATTTCAGGGTACAATTTCTCTTTAGAAAAAACCAAACATGTTGACTGTTCTTAACTAGGTCATATTTAGCTGTGCATTCACCAATTCTGTTCTTAATATTATTTCTGTTACTTTATCTGATAGAGCAGGACCTCAGTCTTATGGTTTGTAGTTTCCCGGAGCTCTCCTAAAACCTTTCCTGGCATGACAGTAATGTCTTGCTTAAAACTGACACAGAAAGACACAGAACATTTCTGATGTTCATTTCTCAGTTTATTCAACTATCATTGATGTAGTTTATTTTTCAAAAGGATCTTTTGAAGCCTCACACTCAAATAAGGGATCTAGCCTAAATGCTTCCTCAGTTTCTTGTAAGTGAAGACAGAATAAAAACTGTAGAGATGTAAAGACTGATTTCAGTTTCTCTGTAATAGCCCTGGCTTCTCTATTACTCCTTTTTTACCTTTATCCATCAACCTTATCGACTTGCTCACTGACATCCTGCCCTTGAAATACAGAAGAAAAACATGTCATTAGATTAGACACATTTTTCTAGTTGTTCTTCAAAGCCTTTTGGACCTGCCTTATTTTTTTATGTTTAGCCTGCCAGAGTTTCAGAATTTATTGTCTTTAATTTTCTTCATTTGGACAATATTCATCCGTACCAGTTTCCTCTAGTTCTTTTTGTAGACTGTGTCTAAGTACTCTACAATGACAGAGTTAGCTGCTTTAGATTTGTAGAAAAGAGCAGTAAATACTCAAGAGAGGAAAGCACCCAACTTTCTAGTCCTGTAATTAGAACAGCCAGAACAGACTTCTGGTTTCCATCCCTGCTTCCAGGACAGTTTCCACAAATTATCAATGAATTTTAAATGCAAATTTGAATAAGTTAAAAAAAACAGGGCCAGGCGAAGCATCGCTGATTAGGTTCTATTCTCCTCCCTTCCCTGGTATACTCTAACATGTTGTACTGAATAGGAAATGCTAAATGCTTGTATTCTTTTTAGGTGCAAATTTGTATCTTGACAGTCTGTGATACTTGATACCTGCTAAATATAAAGTGACAGGTGATTAAATCAACACCGTGAGGCACCACAGTTGGTATGCTTTATAAACAATAAAACACAAGGCAGACTTTAGCTCATTTGGAGACTGGGCTTTGATCACATTGAGAAGAAGGAAGTTATATGTAACGTGACAAATAAAGTACGAATCCTAGCAATAAAAAGCAGTCTCTCATTAACTCCCTTGCTCTGAAAATACTTGGAAGGTGTGTGTGATTATTTTGGTTTAATTTCATATTCAACTGCCTTGCTTAGAATATTCAGTAAATACACCTTATATTATGCTTACTGTTTCTTAAACCATAATATTTCTTCTATATTAGACAACAGAAAGCATACAAAATAGAAAGCTATCCTGATGATAACTTTAACTCTTGAGGAACTGTTATTACCTTTGCAGAAGCCCTGGATAGCTTTGCACTTTCCAATTCAGATATTGTACACACTCATTTCCAAACATTTTCGGATTCAGTAAGAATTCAGGAACTAAGGCAATATTTTCTTTTATGAAATGGAATTTTCTAATATATTTCTCAGACAGTATTTTTAAACGATGCATTTGTGCTTAGGTCATTGCCAGGAGCTTCAGGAATTAAGAAAATCAATACACTGCTACTGTTTGCTCTTTTTTCTGTTAAATTTAAGTGTTGGAACATGAAGGAAGAGAAATAAGTTCAGTAGTGAGGGCTGGTATCTTGCCTATGAACAAAAATGTTGCTGATGCTTCTCATCAGGATAAACAAATTCGAAGAGAAAACAGTTCAGAATTAATTATATTTTGGTAATGCAGCCTATTTTTATAATCAGCATATAATCACATTTTCAGGGACAATTTCTCTTCTGTTTTCATACATCTACAGGAAAGAGCGTAACTTTCTGTCATTGTAGTTCATGTACTCAGAAGAGTGGATTTAACGTTGGGGACGTGGAAGACCAGAGTACCAAGTAAAGAAACCAAGAAACTGCAGAAGAACTAGGCTATCCTAATTTGAGAGGCAAGTTCAAAAGAAACTAAAGAAAACTGTATCAATAATATCTGCAAGTATCTTGTGTTGATTTAAGTGGAAAAAGCTGGATTTCCTAGTTTTATACCTAGAAAGATGGTGACATTGTCCATAGATGTTGCTAGCTGACAGGTAAATCCTTATTCAGTGAAAAGCAAACACAGCTCTTGGACCAGCTAAACAAAAGGGGCATGTGTGTTTGATAAGACTCCATCTACAGAAATCTATAAATTCTCATCAGAAAACTAATCCATGTTTCACAAACAACTCCTTCCTATCCCCAGATTACAATATTCTTTTTAACTATTGTAACGTATGAAATCTAATTTATTATCTAACAAGGAACAGAGTTTAAGATTCTAATAATAAGTATTTTCTTGATGGGCCTACACCTATGCACAAATATATTTTAGGGGTCTCTTCAGTCTTTGAAATGGAAATCTTAGGAGACCTAAAGTTAACATGCAAAAAACCCTAATTACGACCTTGAGCAATCATATCCCTCATGTTAGTCACAGCAAATTTTAGGAGAGATGGTGGTATGGCATACAGGTTTATTGCAGCAATCTGTAAGATGAGAAGTTTTATTCAGTCATAGGCTCAGGTTGTGTATTTGGAATGTAACTAAAAAAAATAATAAAAGAAAAAAGAAAAAACCCTGCTCAAATAAAATAAAAGCCAATGTGATTGTAGTAATCAGATAGAAAAAACCCTGCCCTTCCTCAGAAAGTTACAATGATACTTAAAAAACCCCCACTGATTTATTTTATTTTATTTTATTTTTGAATTTACAAGTGTGCTTCAGGTCCCAACCTAAAGTCCTTTAAGCTAATTTCAAGAAAAATTTCAAGAAATGGAAAGCAAAAGGGACAGGGAAAGTCCCACACTATTCAAAGGCAGTTTATTCTGGGAAGTCACTCAATATTAATTCCTTGATTCTCCCCATCCTACTTCAAAATTTTTATTTCTCAGTCTAGGAAATTCTGACTAGGATCTGGAGGGAAAAAAAATTTAAAAAGAAAGAGTTCTCATGAAGTGTTTAACAATCTGCCACTTTCAAGCCCTTTAAAGGCATTACTGCAAAACTAAGGCAGTGGGAATGCCTTTGCCCACCCATCAACATTCTGTGTTGATAAGCAGAACCATATACAACCTGCCCACTATTAGTATGTCCTTTTACAGTCAGAGCAGAAGTGTAATTTAATGCAAAATCTGAACTTAAAAATAGCATTCACTTAACAGTTGTGCTAGAATGATTGTAAACATAAAATTAATACCTTTTCCTAAATAGAAAATGTTATTTCAAGGTTCAGTTAGTAATTTTATTTATTTATATATTTTTAACCTTATAGTATACAGTTATGCATCTGAATGTAAAGGAATCAAGAACTGAACAGCAGTATGGTGCATTAGAATATTTTTTTTTCCTTGAAATACAGCATTGTTGCTCCCTTGAGCCTGCTGGGACTTTCAATTATGAAATCATATCTCACCTCATCATATGTCATCTCTTGGGAAAGAAAAGCATGTTGACCTATGAAATAAATAAAATTACCTCCCACTGCTTAGAAGAATGAATCATTTGTTTGCTTCTTTTCCATGGATGCAATCCACCTGTGTAAGCAGCTGCTTACATTTCATTGGCCAATGCTGTATTATACCCAGCAAATTACATTTCAAGACACTACACTATGCATTAGGCAAATGCTTCAGTACTTAAAGAATTGTTACTGCTCTTCTTGCTGCTCTAATGACTTTTTTTCCTAACACAAATCCCAATGAAATGGTTACTAGCAATAACCTAATCAAGTTTGTATCAAGCTTGCTTAATAAAGGTGTTAAGTGTTTCGTAAGTGAACGTTGCATAGAGCAGCAGCCAGTACTGCTACAAAACTGAAGCAATTTTTCAAGTAGGGCATTATCTAAAAGCAAAGAGTTGGAAAGAAAGCATTCAGAAATTGTATAATGATCCTGTTGATTATGAGTGGATACTTTACAGTCTCATTGAGTTAATGCTTTATTAGTATAACTAAAGTTATTTTACTGCAGTTAAGTGTTGGTATTGAAATGTTTTCATTTGAAATTAGTAAAGAGCAATGATTAACCATCCATTACAAACGTAGTGGGTTAAGCTTTAATAGCTCCAAAATATACAGAACAATGTTTATAATATTGAAGTTCAGTGAAATGGGTGTTTTAACAGCTTTTTCAAATTAAGTCTAAGAACATCTGTATCATTTGCATGACCCACACTTGCTTACCCTGCAAACGGGCCATGATACTTCCAGCAGTTACTATAGCAATAACTTAGTAATTACTTTTAAATAGCAAAAAAGGTGCTTCAGTAAAAATAATTTAAAATATCCTAATCTAACTACATCCCACTGAAGCTTCAACAGGTTTTTGTTTTCCAATTTTAAAAAATTGCTTTTGAAAAAAGCAACTTTGTTACCCATTCTAAAGCCTTGAAAAAAATGTATAAAAGACTGAAATATGATATACATTTTAAAAGTGTACATTTTAAGCAGATAAACTTAATAGACCTTACAGAGATTTTGAAATTGGTATAATAAAACACATGCAGCTAACTGAGGCCTAGGTTCTGCAAACCAAATTACAGTAAAATCAAGTTCGTGACC
Organism: Nycticorax nycticorax; assembly: GCA_023375905.1. Lineage (NCBI taxonomy): Eukaryota > Metazoa > Chordata > Aves > Pelecaniformes > Ardeidae > Nycticorax > Nycticorax nycticorax. Next base: position 688,327 of record JAKFQP010000082.1, on the reverse strand, counting down.
AGAAGCATTATACCCATTAGTAAAGGCTTGTAGGATTATACACAGAATTTGCTTTCTATGAAATGTATACATACGCAAACGTGTGTGTGCGAGTATAAGTATATATAATTTTTAAAAATCAGTCTTATCAGAATATCGAGGATTAAAAAGAGATCCCCTGCCTTTCAGATGAGAATTCTCCTAATGAATTGGAAGTTGTACCTTATTGTCAGCTTTACGAGCTCACCTGAACACTGCTTAGATCTGGTGTTATGGAAATGTTCCAAAGCAAAACAGCCTCAGAAAACCAAAACAAAAGACCTAAACATAAAATTAAAAAAATACCCCAAATTAATTAGTACAACAGCAGCCTTAGGTGGAAGTACCAATAAACGTTTTATGCTTAGTGCAACAAAGACTTCCAGGAAAGAAATAGCGCTCTTGGAATATTATTTATCTACCAGATAGGAACTGTCAAGTTTAAAAGTATGCTGTAAATAATCACAACAATTAAGATAAATCCTGATTTTTGTACTTGTACATTAGAGAAATGTTTTAATCATCTATTTAAATGGAAGCCACACTTGTGCACACACTTGTATCATTTACCTTCAACTCTAGGTCAGTAAATATTTTAGTGAAGGCAACTTATTACAAAGAAACATAATTTTAAAAAGTAAGAGACTTGACTCCAAGATTATTTATAGTTGGGAAACAGCAGATTACAGTATGTATGTATTTTTCACTTCTTTCTGTGCCTTTACGGATTCTATTATTAATACCGATGGAACAGTGTGGTGGTTTGACCCTGGCTGGATGCCAGCGGCCCACCAAAGCCGCTCCATCACTCCCCTCTAACCGGACAGAGGGGAGAAAAGTAAATTAAAAGGCTCATGGGTCGAGATAAGGACAGAGATAATTTTATCAGTTACCATCACGGGCAAAACAGACTCAACTTGAAAATAATTAATTATCAATCAAAATCAGAGAAGGAGAGGAGAAAAACTGCTAGATCTTAAAACACCTTCCCCCCACCCCTCCTTTCTTCCTGGGCTCAACTTCACTCCCAGCTTCTCTACCTACTCCCCCCCAGCGGCGCAGGGGGACGGGAATGGGGGTTGGGGTCAGTTCATCACATGTCATCTCTGCCACTTCTTCTTCCTAGGGAGAGGACTCTTCCCCTGCTCCAGCGTGGGGTCCCTCTCACGGGAGACAGTCCTCCACGAACTTCTCCAACGTGAGTCCTTCCCATGGGCTACAGTTCTTCACGAACTGCTGCAGTGTGGGTCCATCCCTCCCACAGGGTGCAGTCCCTCAGGAGCAGACTGCTCCAGCGTTGGGTTCCCTGTGGGGTCACAAGTTCTGCCAGCAAACCTGCTTCGGCGTGGGCTCCTCCCCCCACGGGTCCGCAATGGCTTGCCAGGAACCTGATCTGGCGCAGGCTTCCCACAGGGTTACAGCCTCCTCCCTTCAGGCATCCACCCGCTCTGGCATGGGGTCCTCCACAGGCTACAGGTGGATATCTGCTCGACTGTGGACCTCCATGGACTGCACAGGGACAGCCTGCCTCACCATGGTCTTCACCACGGGCTGCAGGGGAATCTCTGCTCCGGCGCCTGGAGCACCTCCTCCCCCTCCTTCTTCGCTGACCTTGGTGTCTACAGGGCTGTTCTCTCTTGCATCCTCTCACTTCTCTTCTCTCTCCGGCTACTGCAATGCAGCCAGGTTTTTTTCCTTCTTAAATATGTCATCACAGAGGTGCTTCCACTGTTGCTGATTGGCTTGGCCTTGGCCAGCAGCAGACACAGGGAAAACTTCTAGCAGCTTCTCACAGAAGCCACCCCTGTAGCCCCCCCACTACTAAGACCTTGCCACAGAAACCCAATACAAACAGTTTCAAGCTGACATAGTTTAACTGACATTAATTTCAAAATTTATATTATAATCCCAATCTTTTTTCAGAGCTGCAAATATTTTATTTTTATTTCTATTAGAAAATGCATCTTCATGTAGAAGTAGTTATCCTTACTAAAACTTTGATATAGAAAGAAGGTTCTAGCTATCTTAATTTATGAAACAACAGTCACTGCACTGCCCCATCTACACCTACCTGCTGTATGTTTCCAGCATCCATTTTACACAGTTATATATATGCAACACAAATAAGCCACTCACTGATATAAGAACCAAAAAAAGAAAGAACTCCAAAACCCAGGAGAAATACCGGATACTCTACGTGCAATGATAAAAACTGCAAGAACAAAAAGATCCCTCTTTTCAGAAGCTGGGAAGTTGGAGGTAGTAGTACTTTCCAAGACTTCAAGATTGATAAATGTGTTAGGATGCCACAAAACACTAATTCTATCTCAAACGATGGAAAGCAGCAGCATTCCACTTAATGAAAACTCAGTAACTCCAATCAGTCCCAAGATGTCCAAATAATTTATTTGTTCAAGTGCTTCACTGTGGTACTGTGTCAGATGATATGTTACTATGCATTTGAAGAGAAGGGGAGACAGAATGGGCATGATGTTAAAGTAGAAGGGAGTCCACAGCCGTTTCTGTCCCGTGGACTCAAAGACATCTCCTGTGACCCCAGCAGTAATAGCTGGAGTAGGTAGACAAACATAATCCCAAAGATGATAAAACAGACATAGAAGAGTGTGTTTCATTCTAAAACAAAATTCAATGCACACAAGTTTCTATGCCAGTAGTGCCAATCCCTGATGACCCATGCTAATTCATGATCTAATTGATTATTTAACGTACACTGTGCCTGTAGGAGCAGCTGAAGTAAAATACATTGAATCATATAACATTCTGAACTTTTTTTAATGTTAAGCTTAAGATGGTTTTACAAGTAAATCTAAGTTTGAGAGCTGATCTTAATTGCTTTCTATTCAATCTCCTGATTTTAAGAGAAGTTTATACACAAAACGTCAGAAACTACTTCCAGAGATACCACCACCTTTTTCAATTCTGCTTTCTATTAAGTTAGAGTGACTACACAGCATCTATGTCAGACTGGATGGTAATATAAGCTAAGTTGTTAAGCTGTTTTCCCATTTCAGGGTCTCCTCTTTCCTTGTTTTCAACAAAGCTGTTCAAACACAGTTTTTTATCAAATTCCAAACTAATTTTACTAAAATTACAGTTTGTGACAGCGCTGGTCATTTATCATTTGCCACAAAGATAGAGAAAGAGGAAGGAGAAAAATGTGAAAAACTCCAAGACAGACCACACATGCTTTCAAGTCCTCATATTCCACAAGAAGTATGATGGAAAATATGGGACTTCATTCTTCTAGAAGATGACTGTTAGTGAGACTAGTAATCTAAGTATGTTGTAAACCGATCATATGTAGAGAGGCAACCAAAATATAACTAAAGCCAAGGAAGATTCAAGTCATATAGAATGCATTAATTCATATGTGTATGCTTATCTAAAGATAATACGGACACTGAAAGCGTTAGAACCTGTAAACTGAAAAGCTGCATTAAAGAGAGTAAGAAGAAAGGATGGGAAAAATAGTATTTGAATCCATTACTTTGAAAAACTTCCACTTTACCTTGAAAGGAAGTTAACTGCTGCATATACTTAAGTATGTTATCAAGTAGTATTTTAAATATTTTAAGAATACTAGGAAGCAAATTTACATACTGAAGTAACATAGATGAATACAAGAAACTCAAACAGAAGCATATTCCATCAAAAGACAGACCTCCAAAGAGTTCTGTAGCATCATACAAACTCGGTGGATATATACTTTCCTTTGCCTGAGGAAGGCCAGTGGCCAAAATAAATTCTAATTTTCCTTTTCTATTTCTTGATGATGTGCTTTTTCAAGTAAGTTCAGTGTCACTAAGAGGTGACATAATGACTACGTTTTATACTGAAGTGCTCCATTTATTTGCAACACAGGTACAACTTTCACTCTGTACTGTGGTTGAAGGACTCAGGTGGTTTTGTTCCTGAACAAAAAGTTGGCAATTTTAATACATATTACATGCTCTTAATATGAATAACTTCTTGAGCTGAATCATAATGGTCTTAATGCTGTAGACTTTGAAACAAACAAACAAAAACTTGAAGGATGGATTTTTAACCAAGTCATTCTTACACATTTATTTATGTGAGCTACTGAGGTTCATCACATGGACTATTGACCACACAGGAGTGTAAATTCTGAGGTTTTGCCAAGTTCTTGCCATTATTTTATACAATTCCTGAAGCTACTGTCTTTAAGTGAAGAGAAAATAAATAACAGAGTTTAATAGTTCTTTACTTGATCTTGAGACAGTCTACTCAATATGGAAAAAAATCCAGTGAGGCTACAGTGAAAAAAATCTCACACATCTGAGGAATTTTGGATGAGTCCGTATTACAGAACTTGACTCTATTTTTCAGTCTTCAGCAGGAAACTATCTTTCAACATGATGGCTCTCCAGTAGTCTTAAATAAAAGCTGTAAGGATTAGTAGTTCACCATTTTAGAGGTGGTCAGGATTATAACTCAGCACCACAGTATTGCTGACATACACTCTATTTCCTTTGTACCTTTGAGGTTAAGAAAAAAAGAGGAATACAAAAGGCAAATAACTACTATAAAAAAAAGCATAGAATCATCGAATCATTTAGGTTGGAAAAGACTTCCAAGATCATCAAGTCCAACCGTTAACCTAACCCTGCCATCCCACAACTAAACCATGTCCCTAAGCACCTAGTCTACCCATCTTTGAAATACCTCCAGGGATGGGGACTCAGTCACTTCCCTGGGCAGCCTGTTCCAATGCTTGACAACCCTTTCATTGAAAAAATTTTTCCTAATGTCTAACCTAAACCTGCCCTGGCGCTACTTCAGACCATTTCCCCTTGTCCTATCGCCCATTACCAGGGCGAAGAGACTGACCCCCACCTCATCTCCTTTCAGGCAGTTGTAGAGGGCGATAAGGTCTTCCCTCAGCCTCCTTTTCTCCAGGCTAAACAACCCCAATTCCCTCAGACGCTCCTCGTAAGACTTGTGCTCCAGACCCCTCATCAGTTTGCTGCTCTCCTCTGGACATGTTCCAGCAACACAACTTCTTTCCTGCAGTGAGGGGCCCAAAACTGTACACAGTATTTGAGGTGCGGCCTCACCAGTGCCAAGTACAGGGGCACGATCACGTCCCTGCTCCTGCTGGCCACACTATTCCTGATACAAGCCAGGATGCCATTGGCCTTCTAGGCCACCTGGGCACACTGCTGGCTCATATTCAACCGGCTGTCCACCAGTACCCCCAGGTCTTTTTCCGCCATGCAGCTTCCCAGCCACTCATCCCAAAGCCTGTAGCATTGCAATGGGGTTGTTGTAACCCAAGTGCAGGACCTGGTACTTGGCCTCATTGAACCTCATACAGTTGGCCTTGACCCATCGATCCAGCCTGTCCATGTCCCTCACATACTTTAGATAGAAGAATTCAATTAAGAAATAGGTACAACAATAGATATATCCACTTCAAAGCATGATACAGGGAAGAAAAAAATGAAATTCTTCCCCCCACCCCTTTTTAATATAAAGAAAAAATAAATGTAGTAAATATATCCCTCCTCTAATCCTATCAATGAAGTACTTAATTTCTGGTTTTTAATTTCAAAACTCAAGATTTTTTATTTTGAATTCCAAAATACTAAAATATTCTTAGTAAAAATAGATTGTCTTACGGCCTAAAAGAACCTCTGTTATAACCGCACTCACAGAAATCAAGTCAGCATGCGAAGTCTATTTACCAGATGTCACAGGGACACAGCAAAAAGCTGCAGTAAGGGTGGCTATGCTATTACTGATTCTTCCTCTTTCAAATATTGTGAGGGCTCATGCAAAGATAGATGGGCTAGTCAGATACCACTGTGGGAATGCCTAAAATACAGAGGAGGTCTGTAGTTTCAGAGACTGGCTGTCTTTCAGATTTAGAAGTCAGGATTTTTCTACAAAGTTCTGAAATATACTCTACCTATATAAAAAGGGCTTGCAGAAGCCACAAAAACCAGAACTGGAAAACCTGTTTCCAAGGTTAACTTTCAGAGGAACTACTAAAGCATTACATAATATGAAGTTTGAAACATGCCCTTCAGAATCAAAACTGTGTGGCAAATTGTCTAATATCATATAGGGTTTTTTTCTACCTTCAATAGAAAAAAAAAATTGTTGACTGGATAGCTCTTACCCCTCTAATCAGGTGCAGATAGAAGCAGTCATGCTGAGGTTAATTCTTAAAAGAATGTTTAAGATAAATAACTCATTTTCTATATCGAAGTGTAAAAAAAAAAAATCTATACTGAGGTTTCATCACTGAATTCTTATTGTTTTATTTTTATTACGTATCTAAATTCAGAAAAGATTACTAACTAGGTCAATGAATAGACTTGTATATTCTTTCAAACATGGCAGTATACAAATTTTAAAATATTCTTAGGTTTTTTAACACAATAATCCATTTGTTCACCCAGATAACCTTGATAACTCTGCATAGGATGAACTGGATACATTAATTCACCCAGATCTCACTATTTCTGCACTGTAGTCATTTGCCCTTAAGAAAAACTTACTTTTAGAACTTACAACTTTTAGTGTTTCTTTGTATTTGTAAGATCAAAATGCACATGGTACGACACCTTCAGCAATCAAAAGAGCATGCGACTCTCCAAAGAAACTCCAGTCAAAAGAGAGTCAAACTGATAACCTAAAAGGGCTTCTATTTAGCCACAATTCATTCTTGGCAGTATGTGATTTCTAAGTCTATCTAAAGTATCTGACATTTCCTCTTTCCGCAGAGGCCCAGAGCTCGCTCTGTCTATGTCCTTTACACACTTCCTAGACAGTGTCCTGTTTTCAACTGGGATAGAGTTAATTTTCCGCCTAGTAGCTGGCACAGTGCTGTGGTTTGGATTTAGGATGAGAAGAATGTTGATACCACACTGATGTTTTAGTTGTTGCTGAGCAGTGCTTACACCAGTCAAGGGCTTTTCAGCTTTCCCTGCTCTGCCAGATGCACAAGAAGCTGGGAGGGGCCACAGCCAGGACAGCTGACCCCAACTGACCACAGGGCTATTCCAGACCATATGACGTCCTGCTCAGTATAGAAACTGGGGGGAGTTGGCTGGGGAGCAGCAATCACTGCTCAGGAACAGTCTGGGCATCAGTCAGCAGGTGGTGAGCAATTATATTGTGCATCACTTGTTTTGTATATTCTGTATATTCTCTTACTATTATTATATCATCATCATCATCATTATTATTGTTGTTGTTATTATTTTCCTCTGCTGTTTCATTAAACTGTCTTTATCTCAACCCACAGGTTTTACTTTTTTTCCGACTCTCTCCCCCATCCCACTGAGGTGGGGGGCAGTGAGCAAGCGGCTGTGTGGTGTTCAGATGCCTGTCGGGTTAAAACACAGCAAAAGCTTTAGAATAGCCTATCAGAAAATTAAAATATTCATGGCAAAAATTATCTCCCTGTACCCTTAGCCAATACCCCCTGCCAAATCCACAACACTTTTTTTGACAGAAGTCCATGGCACAAATCTCATAGGATAAGTATTATCAAGGATTCCACATCCAAGTTCTTCCCTTCATGAGAGAGTTCATGTCTTTCCTTGCCACAGCTGGGGTTAGTGGGGACCCTTCCTCTCTGTCCAGTGTTTCCATTAAAGATACGCTAGCAAGAATTCTCCCTCTTTCCCGCAGGACACTAATCCTCAGACACCTTATGGAGAGTTGATGCAGTGTAGCCTGCACTTCACCTTCACTGCAAAGCTCAGTAGAACTGGAAACAGATTTCACCCTCCAGGCTTTGTTGAAAATTTGTTCTCACTGATGCAGAGAGAGAACTTTGAAAGACTGAGAGATGAAAAGTCCTATAGCAAAAGAACATTTCTTTCTCAGGGAAGGGGAAAGGGAAAAGAAAGTCTTCCCAGTCCTAACACAGTATTTTCAGAAATAACTGTTACCCAGTTGTCTCTACATGTGGGTAGAACTTAAGATTTGCCATATGCCTCCAAAAAAAAAATCTAGACTTCCTTCCCTACCACCAGTAATTCTGTCTGTCTTGTTTCAAATTCCACTTCCCTTAGAGTGCTTTTATATTGAACTACAAAAAGCAAATAAATTCCTCTCACCAACAAAAGAATAATTAATTTTACTCATATTTAAAAAGATAAATATATTCAAAGTCATTCATTAAAACTCTTCATTAAGTAAAATTCCATCCTTTCCAGAAATAGATGTTATATATGCACAATATTGGAGGCAAAGATATCTCATAACTCATAATCCTAACAAAGCACAATGATCTTTAAACATTTTTCCAGTATTCCCATCCTTATGTAAATATTAAGTGGCTACATGCATTAAAAATTAAGGTTACCAAGGAAAATATCTCTAAAAAGATTAGAGAAAAGCAAGGATATAGGTGATGGTATCTGTACACAAACAGAAGAAAAAAGGAAATACAAAAATTCATTATATGGTTCCACGTCCTGCAGTTTTAAGATGTGATATTTAAAACCAGATGCACAGAAGACAACTTGGATAATCACTGTTTTAAGTGTTCCTTTAAGATATTGTTCTGTCCCAATTTTTTCATTGAAATAAATATTCTTAGTATAAATTAATTATGCTGTTAAATGTGCAGTTGCACTGCACGTTTGACACTCTCTTTTGCTTGATAGTTCTAAGAGACCATGAAGAAGACTGAATAAAACTGTGACATGAATATTGGTATTCTTTTAGGAACATCCAGTAGTCTCGAAAAATTAAGGGGAAACGTTATATACCAGGATATTTGCCAATACTCGGTGAATTCTCCAAATTTAGATAAAACCATCAACATTTGAATATTCAGACTGAAAACTAGGAAATCAGGACAAACTGAGAATACTTGGTCCAAAAAGTACATAGATATGCTCAAGCATTTAAAGACACACTGCCACCCATGGTAGAAGCACTAAGTTGGAAGAGATTCTTTCATTCCTACTTCTATCATGAAAGACAGGATGGACTTTTAACTCGTTTCTAAAGTGACTATCTTCAGAATGTTATATCCCCTTCAAACTTTCCTGACTCATTTATTGTGATAATAAATTCTGAACACTGAATAGTCCTAAATACAGTTATTCTCAAATTATTTTTTTAGAGTTACTAGTACAAAAACTGCTTGTGATAATGCACTATGACTGAATTGCCATATGATTAAATGTTTTTGAATCTTTATAATGCAGAGTTTCTTTGGTATTTGGACTATATGGCAGTTTGCTACAATGCAAATCATGATGTAAACAAGGATTAACAGCCTTACACCTGCCCAGCTTGGAAGAAAAAAAGAGCCTCTACAATAAATTATGCCAAGAGAGGCTAAACAACATTTTTTGTCCACAATATAGAAAATAGTGCCCAAAAGCTGTAGGATAAAACCTTTAGTTGGGGAGTAGCTATTTCCAGCCAATAAGAAAGATAAAACATTTTTCTCTGGTATATTCTTGACCTATTCAGGTATACAGAAAAGGCATAGCTCCAACACCTCTTCAGCTATACTATTTGTCCTCCTGTAGGAACAGGCATTCATTATCAACTGTTTAGTTATACACACACTGGCAGTGCTAGGAAGTAAGTATATAAAGGGATTTAAGTAACTAACTTTTGAAGCAGAGCTGAGACAACAAATACTTGAGAGAATTTACTCCAGCTCCACACGGTGTACTTATTAATAGGGAAAAATGTGTTGCATCTTTCCTTGCAAGAAGAAGAAAAAAGAATAGCTACGTATGACAAATTGCTGGCCAGGCCAAGTCAAGCCACAGGGCAGCTTACTGGTAATCAGGCATAATTATCTCAGGAGTATTGAGTAATCAGTTCACTCTTTATGACAAAGTGACCCATGTGACATCAAGGGAAAAAATAGGATTGGCTTATGAAGTCATTTTATGTTTCCCATAACTGCACACAAAGATTTACTGGCTACTTGAAATAAGACAACCCCCCTGGCCAAAGGTCTGAGGTGCATAATCCGCTCTTGCTCACAACTCTACAAGCCTGTTAAAATTAGAGTTATTGAAAGGGTAAAAGAGTGAGTCTACATGACACATAGTAGGGGGACTACTGCTTTACTTGTGAGAAGGTATTGCCTTTTGATTCCACCAGGGTAAAGAGGCAGATTTTTAGGATTAATACATTGGCAGAAACTGAAGGGAGTCTGGGAAAAGTACAGGCATTCTAGTTTTCTTCAGGGCATTGTACAGTTTCAGGTCTTGTTCCTAAACATGTCATCCTGAATGCTCTCACATTCGATCAACTTTCCTGCTTGATTCTTATCCCCTGTTACCTCACTGTACACCCACATTTGCTTATATTGTCCTGACCCTACAATGTCCCCCACCCTTCCACCTTACATATTTCTTTCCTGTTCACCCTCTCCACCCTCCATCTTCTTTCACTTGCAAACAGATAGCCCAGCATTTTAGAAGATTTTTTCCTTCTTTTACTTCCGAAAGCACACTCCCCTCTTTACATCTATACAGATATGACTGATTTGAGAACAAAACTGAGATTTATAGATAATGTTTAGCCAACAGTTCCTCTGCCTTACTGTAATGTCCATGCAAGCTGAGATCACAATCAAAGGAAAACAGTTTCTGAGATGCACCAAATCAAGAAAAAACTATTTTTTCTTGGCAGGATGAAGTCTGAGAATTCAGATTATTTAAACTTAAATACAGGTCAAGTTTGCTCAAAGTTACTCAGAAATATTATGGTTATTATTTGCAAGGAAAACCATACATCATCCACCCTTAAAATTTTTTTTCTCCAGTTTTAGATGGGTGGTAGCTGTCATACTTTGTATTCATTGTGCAATTGAATTTAAATGCAGATGCCTTTGTTTGAACAATGTTTATGAACTACAGGACTAGAGACCTTGCACTAGAATCCAATAGCACATCCCTCCTATTGTACTCCTCTCTTTGGTCCAGATCCCAGTGACTATTATCAGAACTTACCACTGCTGGTGAGCAGTTACTTGCTTGAGGGAATTATATAGAAACCTCTTTACTTCCTCCACTAAGCTGAAGGAAGCGTTGAAGTGACAGTGTTTATGTTTCCTGAATGCTGCTAGATCATCCCTGAGGATTACTTAACTTCAGGGCATGTAACGGTATCTTTGAAGAGCAATCTGTCCATTTGGGATGCACCTCATATTATCCCAAATAATAGGTTTTTCAAATAAGTAACGAAAAAAAGTCTTAGTAGGGGGTTATCATGACTCTAAAACCTTTGTTATTTTAAACTACAGAAGTTCATCATGATGATTTATTTTGAATATACTCAACATATGGGTTTAAGAGTAAAGCGTAAGTAAACTTAGTAATTGTGCTAACTGCTCTAAAAAGTAAATGCAAAATGCCAGCTGCGTGGAATTCCTCCTATCTTTCATTTGCTGTTCTTCAAAGAAAATGAAACCTAAGTTTTTTAGGCTTTTAGTTTTAGGCTGTTTTTTTATGCAGAATAGTTCTCCTGACTATGCTGACAAATGATAGCACGAATGCTCTATACTTTGGTTGGTCCAAAAATCTACAGATTAAACCAACATATACACAACCTTAACATAGAGTCATAGAAACATAGAATGTTTGGGGTTGGAAGGGACCCCTCAAGGTCATCTACTCCAACCCCCCTGCAATGAGCAGGGACACCTTTAATTAGAACAGGTTGCTCAGAGCCCCATCCAACCTGGCCTTGAATGTTGCCAGGGATGGGGCCTCCACTACCTCTCTCGGCAACCTGTTCCAGTGTTTTACCACCCTCATTGTAAAGAATTTCTTCCTTATATCTAGTCTAAACCTACCCTGTTTTAGTTTAAAACCATTACCCCTTGTCCTGACACAGCTGGCCCTACTAAAAAGACCTTCCCCATCTTTCCTATAGGCCCCCTTTAGGTACTGAAAGGCCGCAATCAGGTCTCCCCGCAGCCTTCTCTTCTCCAGGCTGAACAACCCCAACTCTCTCAGCCTGTCCTCATAAGAGAGGGGCTCCAGCCCTCGGAGCATTTTTGTAGCCCTCCTCTGGACCCGCTCCAACAGGTCCATGTCCTTCCTGTGCTGAGGGCTCCAGAGCTGGACACAGTACTCTAGGTGAGGTCTCACCAGAGCAGAGCAGAGGGGCAGAATCACCTCCCTCGACCTGCTGGCCACGCTTCTCCTGATGCAGCCCAGGGTACGGTTGGCCTTCTGGGCTGCCAGCGCACATTGCCGGCTCCTGTCCAGCTTTTCATCCACCAGTACCCCCAAGTCCCTCTCAGCAGGGCTGCTCTCAATCCTTTCTTCCCCCAGCCTGTATTGATACTGGGGGTTACCCCGACCCAGGTGCATGACCTTGCACTTGGCCTTGTTGAACCTCATGAGGTTTCACACAGGCCCACCTCTCCAGCCTGTCCAGGTCTCTTTGGATGACAACCCGTCTTTCTAGCATGTCAACTGCACCACTCAGCTTGGTGTCATCCGCAAACTTGCTGAGCGTACACTCGATCTTGCTGTCTGTATCATTGATGAATATATTAAACAGCACTGGTCCCAGTATGGATCCCTGAGGGACACCGCTTGTCACCAGCCTCCATCTGGACATTGAGCCATTGACCACTACACTCTGGATGCGGCTATCCAACCAATGGTATTATTTAACAAAAGCAGAAAACTCTTACTGAGTTACTGGGAAAGCAATAGCTTCCCTAACCCAGAAATACTTGTTCTATTCCACTTAAGTCTTCCCCCCCCCCTTTTTTTTTAAAAAAAATCATATGGGCGTTAACTATGCCTGTAGAAAGTTCCTTAGAAATTTCAAATACAGAATATGCTATCGGTGATCTATCAGTCCCAGGAGTAGATGCTGCTCATAGATCCCACTAGCTTTGAAACGCCAAATGACAGGAGCTACTGACTGTCATAGATACTTTTCTCAAGATGGCTTCTATATACCTGACACTCGAAATCTGCTACTATTGGCATGCATGCCAAGAGTTTTATTCCAAATATTGTGATTCTTTCTGTTGTAAACTAGCATAGTCCTGGGAATATTAGGCAAAATGAACCTCTGTGGAGATGGACAATACAAAGTCCAGAAAATGTTTAAATATTACTGGAACACCTTTGATAGTGTATATACTTGTCAACTCAGAAGGAAAATTTAACCCATCACAGGTAGGAATCTGGCAGCTGTAACCATCCTAGGACAACAATATCCTATCTAAATTACCAACATTATTTTTAAAAACTAAACCTAATTACATGTTTGGGAAACATAGTTATCACTGAAGAGTTTATTTTGTCATTTGTACCAAGTGTTTCTTATTGCTGTGAATCACAATCATCATTAAAAACGTTTTCACTATAGACATATCCTTGTATGCAAACTCCTTGAAAAGTCTGCTTGCTAATTTTTATGGGAAGAAGCTAGTCAGTATACTCTACTGTCAGATATTACAGAATACTATGAATTAGTTGCTCATGGTAGTTTTTAAAAAGGTTAGCAAAAATATTACCTTAAGTCATTATGATTCTGTTACATTTTTTGAGTTTTATATTTTTATGATTTTTATGTCTGCTGATAATACAGAAAATACAAACTGAAAAAATCAAGGTAAAATATTTCTAAAATGAAAATGAGGTGATCTAATTTAACAGACCAGCTTAATTGATCTTAGTTTCATCTGACTAAGAGTGCATAATAAAATAAATGAAAAGTTGAAAGATTTCTACTTAGTCAGGACATTAAATTATTAAAGCGGTAGACTTTCTTTAACTACACTTTCTATGGAGGCTGAAATGTCCCATCATCTGATCAACACCACGTCTATGCTCTTCAGATACAGCATAAATATTATGTATGTTACAATACTAAAAGGCTTACTGGATGTTACATGGTGGACCTAAACCTTACAGTCTGTGATCTGTCATTCATTTACTTGTTTAAACTTTTTGTGTATTTTGATATATAAACCACTATTTCACACTTTGTCAATCCCATTTTCTCATAAGTGAGCCAGGGATGCTAGAATATTGTGGACTTTTCTCATATTAGATTGTGATATTTTTTACAGATGAGTAAAATTTATTCCTTCTGTTCCTCCTGAAATTCTCTTCCATATTTCACTGTAATAGGAGCACACCTGAGGTATGATTTTTCCTCTACTATCACTTTTTACTTACATCAAAAGAGATTCATATAAAAAACTGATTGAAAGTTAGCCACATATTGATCTTCTTAACTTTTCTGATGATTCTGCATTGTTATGACACGTAGACCACAGATTTGAAAGTATGACGTTAACAAATATTTATTTTGGTAGTACAGAACATACTTGTCTGTATCAGGAGTGCAGGAGTATGCATATGGACACTTCTCAGTATGTTTCTGAGTGTATTTTACAAACTTGATAGACAACAGGGTATGTGTATACACAATATAATTTACATATGCAGATTTTTGCATGTCAATATATTCATGTACTCATTTTCATTCCAATATAGAAACTTAGAAATCAGCAGATTATGTGTAATTTTTTAAAGAAAGGCTAATTTCCATTTGTTTACCTTTTTCTTGTTATGACACTCATGTTCATAGAATTCCCACACATTTTCCTATATATCTTGCTTGCCTAAAAGTCTGAGTGTGAAGCAATCAGAGTAAAAAATGCACTTCAGAGTTACTGGTTATCAAAATGCTTTTGCTTGCAGGGCAGCAGTTTGCACCTAAATAAAAGCAGAAGCAGGCCAGGCTTGCATTAGCACTTCTATGTGTTCTTTAATAGATCACTGGGGAGAATGACTGCTTGTGAAAGAGGTCTGGAAAGTCACCATGTTTAAGCTTCTAGCAGCTACAGATATAGTACAAATACTGGATCAGGGTTCAATGCACTCACTTTGCCTGAAATTCCATGCTAACCTACATAGCTAGCATCTTAACTATGTTGAAAGTATTTCCTTCCTTGATGTAGCAGATATAACAAGGTGCGTTTAAAATCAGCATATGATTACAGCTATTGAGAACAGGGAAACTAAAATGGGCTGAATAATAATATGTCTGGCAGAACCAATAAAAGACAAAGTTTAAAGGAATCATGAGAGCGATGGCAGATCTAGTAAGTGTAACAGACACAAATCAATATGATAAAACAGAATTAGAAGGCAAAGGTGTCATGTAATTTCAACAGTTTTCAGAAACTGTTTCATATAATCAAATAGAACTTGATTAAGGGGAAATATGGAAAAGCATTACATTATTATGGAAAAACGTAAAAAAAAAAAAAGCAAGCTCTGAAATTTCCTTTCTCCTAGGAGTCTTTAATTAATAACAACTGAATGTGAGCAAGCGAGAAATTAAAATTTGAAATTTGGCAGAGCAAGATCTAAAACAAAATAATACTACATATGAGGAGCTATGTAGTATGTGCCAATTTGACTATTATTAATCATATTTTTAGATTCCACTTCATATGTTAGGCAGTCTTAAAGGAAATGATGATACATATTGAACACAAACAGTTTAAGCAGTGGGAGTAGGTGGTGCAATAGAGGTATGAGGAGAAGAGTTTGCATCCTATCCTAGAATAGATGTCTGAATCAGGTGGTGCCATTTCTCATTTACTACAGAGTGACATAGCTTACACGAATTAAGTAATGGATAGTTACAGGCAAGATGAATCCCACCCTTGGTGACTAACTAGACACTTGCATGAAAGTAAATACTAGGAGTTTTTTTTAAACAATGCCTGTAAGGCAGTTCTCTCCTGACAATTACAGGGTACCACATAATCACAGAACAACTGAGGTTAGAAGGGATCTCTGGCGATCATCTAATCCAACTCCACCCGCTCACGGCAGGGTGAGCTACAACAGGTTGCTCAGGACATTGTCCAGTTCAGCTCTGAGTATCTCCAAGGATGGAAATGCCACAATCCCTCTGGGCAACCTATCCCAGTGCTTGACTGTCCTAACAGTGTAAGAAGAAAAAAAAGAAAGAATAAAATTTTAAGAATTTCCTGAATTTCAATTTGCATCAATTGCCGTTTGTCCTGTCAGTGGGCACCATTGGAAATCCTCTCGTTCAGTATTCGTAAGGTCCCTCTGATAAGGTAAGATCACCTCCTGAGCCTTCTGTTCTTAAGGCTAAGAAATCCCAACTCCCTCAGACTCTCCTCATATGTGAGATGCTATAATCCCTTCATCATCTTCATGGACTTTTCCTGGACTAACTTGAGTAAATCCATGTCTCTCCTGTACCAGGGCCAGAAATGGATACCGGACTCCAGATATGGTCTCACCAGTGCTTTACAAATGGGAAGAATCAGCTCCCTTAACCTGGTCTCAAAGCTTTCCCTAATATAGCCCAGGATGCTGTTTGGCTGAACACAGCCCTCTGAGCCTGGCAGTTCATCCAGTTTTAGCCCATCTCACTGTCCATTCATCTAATCCATACATTGCCAGTTTGTCTGTGAGGATATTATGGCAGAAAATGTTGAAAGCCTCACTGATACACAACATCCACTGCTTTCCTCTCATCCACCAAGCCAGTCATCTCATAACAGAGGGTTATCAGGTTGGTAAAGCACTATTTCTCCTTCATAGCTCCATACCAACTATTCCTAATCACCCTCTTGTTCCTCCTTCCTGTGCTGTTGCTCCATCAGTTTCCCAGGAATTGAGGCGAGGCTGACTGGCCTCATCCAGTTCCCTGGATCTTCCTTCTTGCCCCTCCTGAAGACAGAAGTGACATATGCTTTCTTCCAGTCACCAGAAACCTCTCCCGATCACCATGACCTTTCAAAGATTATGAGGAGTTGCCTCGCAATGACTTCAGCCAGCTCCCTCAGCATTTGTGGGAGCACCATTGTATTAGGTCCAACAGACCTGTGCATGCCCATTTTTATTAAATGTTCCCTCACCTCATCCTCTTCAAGGGTAAATCTTCCTTGCTCCAGAATTTCTCACTGGTCTCAGGGATTCACAAAGGCCAGTCTTACTTGCAAAGGATGAGCCAAAGAAGGCACAGAATACCTTAGTCTTTGTCCTTTGTCCTTAGGTTCCTTGCCTCATTCAGCAGAGGACCTGCGTTTTCCCTAGTCTACTTTTGCTGTTGGATAGCCTGTATGGAAGCCATTACTACAGAAGTGGTCTGTAAACGTGCAGACCAAATTTCCCCAAATAGCCCTGCATTTTTAAAAATGGGCTTATTTTTCAAGCTGGTAGTAGGATATGTTTGAGCTCCATAATCTAGACCAGAAGGCACCAAGTGAACAAATCATTACATGTCTTCATAGACCTTTGGATACCTGTAGAAACTACCTCTAAAGAAAATTTTACTATCTTCATGTTGAAGAGCTTTGATAGCTCTTTTGCTATTATAATTGTGATCAGGAGAATATTCACTTCAATATGAGTGTGGTCATATTATGGATAGGGATATTAAACATGCCTACAGAACTTTGCAGAGTGCTAACAGACATTTCTATGTGATGAAGAACTTAGATCATTCCCTTCGGTCCCGTAAAAGCTTTTCTATGAACATGTATTTTTCTCAGAACAAATTTATTTATGAAACATTATTTGCCACAAGCAATGGTATGGTAGTTGAAATGCACACCTGGAGACCATACCAAAGAATATACTTTTCTGCCCAACAGATCCGATCTCTCATAGCCCTTTTCTAGAGGCCCCTACTACTTTAAACTCTCTTAGAACTTGGTGTAATGTATGAACTCATTGTCAGATGAGAATAACAATACTAAAACATATGAAAATTGCGTAGTACCCACCTGCCCCAGGGTGCAAGTTATCAATGGTGGATCATCAGTCTTTTTTTCCCAAGTTTTAGTAATATGGGTTATTAATAAATACAATAAGTCTAATAAGCACAGAAGTGTACAGCAAATTTAACAGCTTGGCATATTTCTTCTACTATGGATACCCCAGTATATTAACAGTCTTACTCATCCAAGAGCATTTCTCATTTGGCTTTATAATAGTCCTATTTCTTCCACTGAACAAGGCATAGATTTGCTTATGCATCAATACAATAGCAAATATTACTTCTTCTTCATCTATTCTTTCCACTACAAAAAAAGGATACAGCCATGGAAAATAAGATAATGAAAGGTCTCTTTCTGTGTACCTCCTAACTTATGTATATTGATTTATTTTGAACAGATGGATACCGGAATCATGGCAGCAATACCTGTTTCCTTTAACTCCCAAGCAATGTTCCACTCAAGAAGTGAGCTCTAAAGCCCTTTTCTGCTTTCTAAAGCAGTCTTTTTAAGAGGAAGGTCTAGGAAATAAATCTCTCTTATGCTTTTACAGGAAAGGTGAAAGAAAAGTATGTGTCAAGTCTATTCTTCTTGGTATATTTGGGCCTCCCACTTTCACAGAGGAAGCGGATGGTGGTCAACTAAATTGTGATATGCAATACTATGATCTTGGTGACCTTAGGTATCTTGATACTGCATAAGCCAATAAGCAGGATTAATATGGACCCCAAAGAGTTCACGTGGTGCCAAACAAGTCATAGGCATTGAAAGAAACACTTAGAAAGCGTACAGATATATATGTATGTGCACACTTCGCGCTGAGAGTAACAAAGAATCAAAGAGTAAGAAAAAAAGAGAGATTAACAGATTTGTTAAAACCTAAAACACATTTTGCTTTGCTAGTTCTGAGGGAACCTTTTTAAGTTATCCACTAGATGTGGAGCTTGAGATTTATTTCCATGTTGATTCTTGTCTTGATCTGTTGGGAATCCACAGTGGTATGCTCAGACAACTTGACCTCATGCATGCAGGCACAGGAGGCACTTCTGGCAGAAAGAATTTTATCTGTCTACTAATGTATGCATACTGAGAATGAAATCTACATGGACAAGCAATCACAGGAAAACAACTTCTATTCCATACGAAAAACCCCTTTTTTTACTTGTCGTTTGGCATCTTTTTATATGCATTTTTCATAGTCTATAATCCTTTTTAAACTTTCCATGTGATTTAAATTGATGAAATAAAACCAATTTTTCCCACATAAACTCCCAAGCAAAGAATGAAAAGCAATAAAAGTAAAAACCCTCTCCTTGGCTTAATGGGTATTCATTTTGTAGAAAGTATTTTTATAAAAAAGTACAGTATAAAAACATAGTCCAAACCAATCCATGTTTCCTAATATTTAATTCCAAAATTCATAAGTTTTTGTGTGTTCTTTTAATTCCCTGACTCTATTTCTGAAACAGTTGTAATGTTCTTACAAAAGTAGTTTTCAAAAAATGTAGCCAACATCTGTCTCATTTTGGAATGAGAAGTGGCAAGTTAATTATATGACATAAAAAAATGATTCTCTCAAGAGGTAAAAATACATTTTTATTTATACTTATTTTACATTCAAAAATGCTAGTAATCTTACTCGTATACTCATATACTGTAACCATAGAGATACCTCCTGGATTTATACGTAAGTATGATAAAAAGCTACACCTGAAATCCCGAAAACTTTACTGTAGTGAAGTGAAACTGTTCAGCTGATTGCCTGCCAGCATTATAGCAGCCTCCAACCTGCTTCTATATTGATCTAGTAGCCTATGTGGCAGAACATGAAGAATAACCATCTGTGTCAGGTACAGCAGCAGGTGCTGTATCCATTGAACGGGCTGCTGCCTGATTACAATAAATCTCTTTCAAGCACCTGGCAACCTTGACAGACACTTTTATCTTTGTATAAAAACACCCCACCACCTCCAAAAGTTGTCTGAATAGGAGTGAGAAACTCAACAGATAACATCAGATGGTAAAGGCCAGAAACTGAATCCACTGTAGATATCCTGTGAAGTCTAGGTAAGATAGTGTTTAGATTCATGAGGAGTTCCTTATCATGCACAGTAGTAGTGTCTGCTCATCTCATATGTTTCAGAAGAATATTGCTACCATGCTTGTAAGGCAGAACTTAAAGTAGGATAACAAGTATGTAAAGATAAATGCTTTGTCACTAACATTTTACAAATTTCTGTTCGCACAGATGAGGCTTGTGCAGTTAAAAACAATTAAGATAACTCATCACTAAGAGATTCAAATAATGACTGCTTTTCAGGACATCAGTCAGGAAGTTTTTGCAGGTGAAGATTTGACCAGATTGTTTTCGATAATATTTTACAAGTCTCACCTGCATTTTTCAGTAGATGTGTTTTGAACTCAGAACTACTGTTTACTATGTGGGTTAGAAGTAGTTCTTGAAATACACTACTCGGCTGAACATTTAAGAAAGTACCCTGACTTAATGAATGATAAATCACCATAACTGGATCATGCAGTTTTGACTCCAGTAATTGCTGAATTTCCTCTTTGTCAGATGCTCAGTAGTAGTTAATTTTGTCAAGTCTATATCTCTTTAAAGGATGTAAGTGATGAAAATTATGATTATAAAGAGCTGGTCTTTGAAAGAAAAATAGTCATGCAATACGAATCAAAACATGGAAAATGAGTATCCGATTCTTGTGAAGGAAAAGGCAGAACAGACAACTCCATCCATCAGAGATGTTTGTGTATCTCTGGTAGTAGCATGCAAGGATGACAGCTCTGTGAACTCCATTGATTATGTTATTTTGCTAGATGAAGAAAATACATACCCAGAAGTAATAGCAGTAGCTCCCATTAGTGTGTACTTGCTGGTTAATATCACTGAGTTCATCCAAAACATCTCATAAAATGGGGAGAGTTTGCTATGCATAACTTGGTCTGAGAATTCATTAGTTTTATTCCAGTCATAGAACATGTTGCACATATTTGACTTAACTCACTTGAAGAATCAGCAGGCTGTGATTTGATACTTGTGAGCGTCTGGCTGATGGATGAAGCAGTAATATTCACTGGGAAGAGATGTTTGCATTTGAGTTTCATGACTACCCTTTTTTAAATATATACCTTAGGAAGGGAATGAGAAATTATTGAAGAGCTTTATAATCTCTACTGCTCTTCTGATTCTGAAAAGACACCTGACAGTTCTTCAGGACCCTTTTAAGACAACCTAGAGACAACTGAAGCTGTACTTGTAGAATCAGTTGTAAACTGTAATCCACAGGAGAGTAATGACTGACTATTTAATTCTATTTCAGCCCCTGGTATGTTACTAATTACTGAACTCATGTCTGTGGCAGATAAAGCAACAGTCTGGTGCTGCTCTAATGATGCAACTTGTGTAGGGAAAACAGAAAGTGTCATTAAGGAACTAGTGATAAACAACATTGTATCATAATTAGGCTGAGGAAGAGGTACTGACCTTAAATCTATGGAAATATCAGTACCACATATGGTATAGGTGTGATATTAGACTTTATTTTTACTGAGACCTGAGCAGCAGAACCAAGAAAGTGTGAAGAGAGAACATCTGTTGAGGTTGCTATCCTGAGTACTGTTGAAGACTCTACAGTGGCAATTAGTCCTCCTAGTCCATAGCTCAGTTTAGGCAAATTAGTGGTCAGAAGTATCTCATGGCTGAAAATATCTGCCCTTTTCAGACCTTTAAGGATAAAAATGTAGAAAAAAAACCAAAACAAAACACCAAAACCAAACATATAAGAGAAAACAAAAAAATTAAAAACTTCGGCCCTGGACTGAGTCTACAGCAAACTACAAGACTACCAAAGCCACAGTCAGTCTTACAAAAATATTATATAGTAGAAAAACACAAATCTGTAAAAAGAAGTGTAGAAGTGGGTTTAGTGACCTCAGGAGTTGAGTAAATGCAAACCTCCCCATTATTCATATTGTCTATGAGGGCCAGCATTGGAACAAGTGACACTGCTCAGAACAGAAGTATTAAATTTACTAAATCAAACTGCTACTGTGAATCAATATAAAATGAATGAAGTACAAATCTTATCCACTGCAAACATCAGCAAACTAGCTGACATGGTATCTTGGAAGATATACAGATGTAACTGCATTTCCTAACTGCATTTCACTCAGTGTCATTACATACATCAAGAAGGAATATTTCCTATTAAGAATGCAACAAAAGCTTAGGTATATCCCCAAAAGACTAGTCTGTACAGAAATAGAATGTTCAGTAAAACTCATTTACCCAAACTAGAAAACAGGACTCCTGGCTTATTTCTTATACAAGTAATTACTTTGAAAGGGTATATAAACAAAAAATTCTGAAACTAACTGTAAAGAAGATGCCTTAAACACATGCTAGCTGTATAATACCTAGCTTTAGTACAATTAACAGGCCACAGTGAAGCTACAATCTTCAAAATAAAATGTTGCACTTCTGTTAGTGTTGATTTTTCTTCAAATATTTTAAAAATAACAGCATAGTCAATCTTTGGCTTTCCAAAAACATCACTATAAACAGTCAGAATGGCAGAGATGTTCAGAGGCTTGTTCCAGATATTTTTAGTGAAAAAACATCTAGATGCACAGAAAAGGAAGCACTCAGAAAAGCTGTGAACTAGGGAAGGAAAACCAAAGTCCCCATGGAATAAGGCAAATTATCTTTCTGCTGCTGACTAGCCAAGGAAGACGGGAAGATTGGCATCAGGGTCAGAGAGAGCTGAACACAATATGAGGCATATGAAATTGTACACTCTAGCAAAGCAAACTGAAAACCAAGCTACGAGAAAGTGCAGTTTTCCTTACCAGATGTGTTAAGATGCTGGGAAAAAAATATTTTGAGATAAAAGAGTAATTTTCCAGTTACATTTAAACACAAGAATAGAAGGTAGTACAGGAAGCAGAAAACAACATTGTTAAGAAGAAAATTAATGCTTTTTGAATATTCTTACCATTTAAAAAGCACTGACAAGGAAAGAAGTTTGATATAGAAGCTTTTTCTACTTACCTTGGGACACCTCTCCTGTGTGAAAATCAGGAGAAGCATGTTTGGACCAAAGTTCCATAGACACAGCCAGGGCTGATGGAAGGTCATTGTCTAAAATCTCAGCAGGAAACTCTTCAGCCGCTTCAGTGACAGTTTTCTTGCTTTGGGGGATAGCAGGTAAACAGGTGATATTGTTTATTCCATCAACACAAAGAAACCCAGTGGAGCAGGACTGTATAAGGCAATCATTGTAATTAAGCTCACAGCTTCGTCCCTGAAAGAGAATTTTAAAAAAGCCATTTTGAAGGCAATTTGCATTTCATAGTCATGTTAGTTCAAATTATTGCTTTCCTCTGGTTCTAAGATGTTTGCTTATATTAAGCTGTCCACACTTTTAAAAGCACATCTAATCATGTGGAAAATATTGCCTAACTAATTTAATAGTATAGGTATTTTAAAATTTAACCAAATGATATTTTGACTTTGACTTAGTATTACAAATTATCAATAAAAAATATTTCTACACAGATTTGTAACTGCAAAGTATCAAAGGTAGTATTCTCACCAGTAATAAGAAGTGGTTAAAATAATCACCTTACGTTAGTGTGTAGTTATCCAGAAAACAGAGGTCTTCGCTGCCTAAAAACCTACAGTTTGTTCTGACTGTGAATTTAATGTTCTTTCTTTTTGTACACCATAGCTCAGTATTGGTTGCCTGTTGTTACCAAATCTTCACACAGCACCTTGTTAATACATTAAGTTCACAGATAGCTCTTAGAAAAGAAAAAATGTAGTGTCAGTCTCAAATTGGACCTGGCACTCACTTTTTATTTTTTTTATCAAGACTAACAATTCATGGGAAGCCTGAAATATCATTCATTGTAATAAATTAAAACTGTTCATATTCAGTGATCTGTAAAAAAGGCAAGAAATAATGCATTTCTTTTACAGCAATAATTATGTGAATTAAATGCATTCTTGCAGTGTGAAATAAATATATGCTGAAGCCCGGTGTGGGTTCATTTTATTTTCACTTCTGTTGTAATGAGCTAATGGGCTACGTGAAGAGATACAGCTAACTTAGCTAACCTAGAAGGATCCGACATATCTGGATAGCCATTCAAAATACTGAGTGTCATCCCTGAAAGACATGCATCTCTGACAACATACCATCTGGCACATAACCACACATTAGCTTTGGTAATGATTTGTGGATTTTGCGAATGGGCTCGTTCATGATTTTTTCATCACCACTTCCAGGCAATGTAATATAACCACAGTTTTAGCTCTTTTGCTGCCTCTCATCTGCTGCTTTAGACAACTGCTGATAGAGGTAGCCTTCAGACCAACCATATTGTCAGGCCTTGAAAACCTGCAATCACCATTTGGTGACTAGAATATCCTAAGCCTCCAAGTCCTATTTTCAAAATAAAGAATGCTAGCTAGAGGGAGATGTTTCCCTCTCTTTGAAGAAAGGAATAAGCCTGATCTCCTCCTGAGGCTTCTCATTTGCCAGCTCAGTTTCCTGCCTCCTCTTAACAGATGTCATAAGAAGCCTGGAAAACAATGCAAAACTGTAAAGAGAACTTCTAGGAACCAGCTGGTGCGGTGCATAAATCTCAGTTTTCAATCTTACCTCTAACTACTGTAAAATTGTTCTGCCTTTTTTTGGACACAAAGACAGAAGACACATGAACAGTGGAGAAATCAAAATGTTACTGCTTATGTATTAGTGAACTATTTATTCTGTCAGCTGAAAATTCCATAAAGCCAGGCCAGAAAGGGCCTGAAAATGAAAAACTAGGAGTGGGGTCGATATTTAAATCTGACTCTAATTTGTGTAGTCTTGAATCAACAGATTCAAGACAACCTGTTTTTGAAATAGGTGTCTTCTAGGTCACTTGTAAATAAGAAGAAGGTATAAATATCTCAGAGATGAGTTAGAATTGTTTGTGGAAGTGTTCACTGGCTCATGTCAAAACCACAGCAGACCTAGTCTAACAAGTTCATGATATCTACATCTGTATGTCTACATCTAGCTATATACATCATTCAGTGAGCTTCAGTGACTGGAAATGTTCTCTGTTTCTTTATTTAGCAGCACAGTCATAAAGTTTGGGATATGGTTTAAGACTGATACATTCAAATTTAGGTCTCACATAGTAACTGCAATTACGCTAGGAGCCTAAAACTCCCATTGAAGTCAGTACAGATTCTGACAGTACAGTTTACTGCTTAAACGTGGGTGTCTAGTATCACTTTTGGAGTTGCTGCGTATCCTGTCTGAGTCCCAGCTGACAAACCAGGAGCTGTACATTTCACACAGGTCCGCTGTCATTTCAACTACCATATGAAGGTATAGCGGATATTCTATAGACTGTTTCAAATAGCATTAGGTTATGGTTATATAGTTAGGCAACCAAATCATACTTTTAGTCAAGAAAGTCAAGAAAGCTCCAGAAGCTAACCAGTCACTCTAATATAGACCCAGGACTGGATATGGAAACCAGATTATTTTGGGATGCTCTTGTATCTCTGAGGCAGCTAGATGGTGTTGGCAGATATAACACAAAATCCATAGAAAACTGGTAGCAGGAAGCTGGGTGAATCTCAAAATGGCATCAGCCACTTAGGTTTAAGCTTTAGGTGTCTGGGCAGTCAACGACCCTTTAGGCTGCTCTGACCATATCAACTAGGTCTCCGTTTAGAATAACGTGAATACAGGTACTCAGTGCACAGATAGGCATGTACCTGAATTTAGGTATCTGCATCTCAAGTTGTATCCCAAATCACCTGCTAGACCAAGAAAAGGCTTGCTATTGTCTGAAATAGCATCTAGACTGCAAACAATACACAAAGGTCTTGTAATCTTTCAGCACATGCATTCTGTCATTATTTTATACTTCTGTGGTTTTGTTTGCACTTAGAATACTGGGGAAGTGGTGAAAAAATAATATAATACTTGATCCCCAAGGAAAATATTGTGCAAACCACTTAACTGATATCACACATGTTTTAACGATGTTGAAATATTATGATATTAGCCTCAGAAATTAAATTCTCAGTGCAAATCATATTGATGCTCTGAAGAAGTATGTTCTTCGAATACTGTAAACAACTGAAGCCTGATATCCTGTAAAGTGTGTCTTATGTTTAACATTGAAGAGAGATGATTTCTGACTGAAGCTTCTCCTGCAACTGGGGCACATGTAAGAAAATTCAAGTGAATTCTCTAGTGCTCAATAAGCATGTGCTAACTGAACACTTTCCCTCAGACAAGATGCTTAAATAGTATCTCTTGTCTGCCTGGCTAGCTATTTACACAGAACTTGAGGCAACTTATACTTTCTGAGATCCCTATCAACTCTATTAAATTCATTTATGATATTAGGAAACAATAGGTGGTGCAAGAAATGCAGACATAGAAACTGCAATTACTTTTCTTAAAAGTAGTTTACATCATTCGGTGTTTACAATGGAGTTGGTTAAATTGAGGGGTTTGGAATGATTTAGATATATCCATGCTTATTTCAATCAAGTTCTTAATTTGTTTTGGCAAGCAGATGAGCTATCTGGTAAATTCACGGCATCTTATAAAATCACTCACTGTATCGGTATTCCAAAGCAGAAAGGAACAGGAGGCCAATTTATATGTTGGATTTCCATACAATGACAAAAACCCCCATCTCCTCCTTGCTCTCTTCTAATTCCATAATAGCACAAATTACCAGTTTGAGTAAGATTTCTGTCTAATAATCTTTCTTAATCCTATAAACTTTATGTTTCATTCTGACTTTCACTGTGACAAATTAGTGTATTTTTATTACTACTACATGTAACGGTGAAGAGCATTTGATTATGATTTTATGACTCAAAGAAACCAAGCTGATGTGGATAACCTCCACTGTGCATGAAGGGTACATTAAATAGTCATAGATAAATCTGATAGCCCTGGAAGTGTCTGTAAATGCTTTAACAGTTTCCATGCAGGCAGATGCTGCAGATTTGTATTTAGAAGTAGGTATATGTCTATAGATGTTTCCATTTAAAAAGTAAACATTTATTCCATATACCATTGGCTACACTTCTCAAAATTTATGAGAATCTTCATGAGCCATACTTTACGATCCATACTTCAGATAGCATTGCATACAGAGACTACAGAGTATTTACTTAACACACACTGTAGCTGGAGTTCCTTGAATACTTATTTCTCTGGGAGTTCCACTGTTTCCACCCCACACTTAAGTTATAGTTAGGAACCAGAACCCATCAGGGGCCTACCAAATACACATCTTGAGATATTTAGACCCTAACTCCTTATCTTTCATACCGAAGATAGGTATGTTAAACTTTTTTCTGGTTTTGTTTTTGTTTTTTCCACATTTTCTTCTCTATTGTGGACTTCACAGAGCATAGTGGAATCTGAGGGACTGAGGATGGAACAGTGATTAATGGATTAAAAGCAAAGACAATACACCTTAAATTCTAGCTACTTCAGAGGTTTGTTACCTTTTCTTCTATAAGGGCTTGCTCTACAACATACTGTACAGTTAATGCCCAAGCTATGCACTAATAAAAAAGCTGCCCCCATAGGTCAAATATCTATCCAGCTTGATCATCACTGAGCTATTAATGAATACTTGGGGAAGAATACAGGAGGAAAACCAGCAGAGTTTGCATCCGATAATTCACCAAATATACCATTCCAACTTCTGGCAATGAATAATTCAAAGACTCCCTAACCCAGGGTAACATTCAGAAGAATAACTTAAACAACGATGAACCTACCCTCCTTTTGACCCATTTTTGGTTTGGTCTCTACAGTATCATGCAACACTGACTTGTACCAATGAATTTTGCACTGAGTGAAAAAAATATTTCTTATACAGATTTTAAACTTCCTCTATGACGGTTTTATTTGGTGTTCAGAAGATTTTTTTTTTGTGAGAAATAAATACTAAAAACATATCATAATGGATCTTATCCATTACATGTAGGATAAGTATAAATACTTAATGGACAAAATGAGATTATTTTAACATGAGGGTCTGACTGTTCTCCATATAAAAAGACTGGTATCTGACCCTGTTTTGAAAGCCAGTCTGCTTTTGAAGACAAAAAAAGCACGGGTGCTATGGTCTGTGGGGAAGTATCAACTGTACCCATTGTAGTCTGTAAAAAGCACCCTACAAAAAACTTGTATTCATTCTTATGGGCTAGCCTCTTCCTTCTTAGGAGAGCCTGTCAGTAAATTTAGTCAAATTATACGCATTATGAAAATCCATTTTCAACCTACCCTTATGGTAAAAGATTTTACAGAACTGTGGGCAAATAGTAACTGCAACTGGGAGAAATTCCTGGTGACTGAAGAAAGCACATGTCACTCCTGTGTTCAAGAAAGGCAAGAAGGAAGATCGAGGGAACTACAGGCCAGTCAGCCTCACCTCAGTTCCTGGGAAGCTGACAAAGCAAGGACACCTGGAAACCATTTCTAGGGACAGGAAGGACAAGAGGGTGATTAGGAATAGTTGGCATTTAGCTATGAAAGGGAAATAGTGCTTTACCAATGCAGTAGCCCTCTGTGATGAGATGACTGGCTTGGTGGATGAGGGGAAAGCAGTGGATGTTGTCCATCTTCACTTTAGAGAGGCCTTCAACACTTTCTGCCACAACATCCTCACAGACAAGCTGGTGATGTGTGGACTAGATGAATGGTCAGTGAGATGGACTGAAAATTTGCTGAACTGCTGAAGGCCAGTCATTAATGATGTACGCCAAGAGTTCAATACTATTTAAACTCTTCAGTAGTGGATGATAGGACAGAGCACACTCTCAGCAAGTTTTCACGATACAAAATTGGGAGGAATGGTTGGTATGCCAGATGAGTTTGCTGCCATTAATACTGACCTCAAGAGGCATGGAGACATGTGCCAACAGGAACATCAGGAAACTCAGTAAAGCGAAATGCAAAGTCCTGTAACTGGGGCTGAATAACCCCATCCACCAGTGCATGCCTGGGGCTTACACACTAGTAAGCATCTTTGCAGAGAAGGACCTAGGGGTCTTGGTGGATGAAAAATTGTATGAGCCAGCAATGTGCACTTGTAGCAAAGACAATCAGTAAAATCCCAGGCTGCATTAGGAAAAACATTGCAAACAGGTTGAGAGAGGTGATCCCTCAAACCTACTCAGCAATGGTGAGGCCACATCTGGAATACTGCATCCAGTTCTGGGCTTCCTAGTACAAGGGAGATATGGACCAGCACTGGAGAGAGACCAGCAAAGGGCCAAAAAAGATTACAAAGATTATTAAAGGCTGGGCATCTCTCATACAGGAGAGGCTGAGAGAGCTGAAATTTGTTTAACCTGGAAAACAGAATGCTCAGGGTCTGGGTTCTCACCAATCTTTATTAATACCTGATGAGAGGCTACAAGGAAGACAGAACTAGATTATTCTCAGTGGTGCCCACTGACAGGAAAGGGGGCAATGGGCAAAAGCTGAAATACAGGAAAAGCTTTCTGAATATAAGGAAACACTTTTTCACT
This sequence comes from Nycticorax nycticorax, assembly GCA_023375905.1. Lineage (NCBI taxonomy): Eukaryota > Metazoa > Chordata > Aves > Pelecaniformes > Ardeidae > Nycticorax > Nycticorax nycticorax. The sequence continues at coordinate 658,925 of JAKFQP010000082.1, read as the reverse complement.
GTAAGGATGGCTGAGCCCTGGAACAGGTTGCCCAGAGAGGTTGTAGCCTCTATCCTTGGAGACATTTAGAACCCTACTGGATGTAGTTATGGGCAACCTGTTGTACCTGACCCTGCTTTGAGCAGGAAGGTGGACTACATGATCTCCTGAGGTCCCTTCCAACCTCAACAATTGGGCTATCCAGCACCTTCTTGAAAGTACCTCACTAAGCTACTTTACTTGCTGAAACATTAAGATCTTGACCGAAATGAACATAGGTGTATCTAAACCATTCCATCATCAATTTGTAATACTGAATGTTTTAAACTACCTGTGTATGTGTAAAAATAAAATGCCTTTGTGTTATGTTCTCAAGAGGGCAAATGTTAACTCTAGCACCGGCTGCTGTGTGAAGGAGAGAACTTGGGACAGCTCATAGAATCAAATAATCCGCTCCAATGAGTGTTTTACAATTTTCTTCATTTCCCCTCTGTTTTCTTCACAGAAGACACAATACTTGTGTAAGGCTGCCACATTAGTATTTGTACACTAGTGAACTGGCCTGTGGTGAAATATGAATCCACTGCCACATTCAAACTAACCTTTATCGTCCCTCTATTACTTCACTGAGAGAAAATCTATGCCTCCACACCATCCTTTCTGTATGGATTTCTATAGGGGTATCTTACATAAATGAAGAACCTACTGGTCTCAGAATGATGATTCTGCACTGTAAGCAAATAGGGGAGGAACAATGGAGAAGCTGGTGGAACTGGCAGTCTCTAAATGTAGAATGTAGGGGTATTCTACTTTTTCTCATTTAAATTAACACCAGGAGTGAGGCCTAGCAAAAAAAAAAAAAAACAAACAACAAACCCAGGGATGCCTTTCCACTGCTGGTTTCAGGTATAGTAAGTCCTCTGAGTCTAGGGAAAACTTACATTATATTAAGGTTAAGAGGTTACATTGAACCCTTTCTCTACATTTTGGATTGTGGCCAATATAGATGAAGACTCAGAGAACTCATAACCTCTTATTCTGGAAGTGGATGTAAACTTCTTGAAAATAGGTCTGAGTTACCTATAAAGGTAACCTATAAAGGCTTCCATTATCCGATGCCATGTTTACACCACACAAAGAAGACAGCCCTTTCCTCATTTACTACTAATGATGGAGCACATGGTATGAAGTTTGATTAGAACTGCAAGTTCCACTCTGAATGTTTAGGGGTGTGCGTGAAGGACTTAGAAATGTCCTGTCATAAGAGCTTTAACACAACAATCTTCTGGTATTTTAGACTTGATCATATTATTGTCAGGGCCTTGATCAGTCTCATCATTTTCTGCAATCCATCTCTGCAACCTCTTCCTTCACATTCACAGGTTTAGCTCCCTGCACTCAAGGTCAGCTCTGATACAGTGCAGCTGTGCAACCTCCAATCTGCCTGAGGTGAAAAGAGCAAAGCTGTGAGAAAGATCTGTGAGGTGTCTCAGCTGGGGCATTCATACCTGAGCTCAGAAGCTGCATTTGAGCTCAGGCCCTTGTCCTTGATCTTTGACTAAGCTTACAATAAAGCTAAAGCCTACTATAGTAAGCCCAGTACTTTGTTGATCCTGACCTTGCCTCGATGCCTTGACTTCCTGGCTTAACCTCAGATCTGCCTTGTGATCATGGACTTCCCTGGCAGTACCTGGCCTTCTGGAAGAACTTTTTTGACGGTTACCACCATCATTGGTCTTGCTTTGCCATCCTTGTTCAGATACTGTGTGGGACTCCACCTGTAAGGTCATTGCCCCTGCCTACCTTGCTGCTATCCTCGCCTCCTGGCCTGCCTTCCCTTGTGGAGCAGCCCACTTGACACTTGTGCTCCTTGACATGTGCTAGCATCCCCAGCTGTACGAGGGATCCCCTTGAGAGAAAGGGCATGGGTCAGAGACTAATATGGTGCCTGACAAGAACTGAAGGCAGAAGTTTTTTTCACTTTTTAGAAAATGTTATTGCTTGATTATTGCTAGATTTTCCCTCATTGACTGTAAATTAGAATCTTCTGCTGTAGAAAGAAGCCCTTAAAGTGGCTAATTTCTCAAAAGTTACTAATTTCTTTCTTGACTTGGTTGCACAGAATCTATGAAGGTAAATCTGAATCTTACTTGCAATAATACGTTCCTTCTATTTTACAGGTGTAAATGCGCCAAATAAATGGTGCATAAATATTACAATAAGCATCACTGTCATCCATTTATAAAGAAAAGGCATTCAAATAACAATTTCAAGCTTGGAGATAAGAATTATTGAAGTAAAAAAAAAATTAAAATACATGTATTCATTTCTCTCCTTGTTATTAACCCCAAACTATTAAACAGTACTATTAAGTTAGACCTGAAGTGTGATGAATTAAAGCACAAGCTCAAATTGTAGGTACCAACTGCATGTCTTCACCTACAGAAAGAACTGGCATAAAAAGGTGGTGGCAGCATGAAAATTTCAACCTTAGATGAATACAGCACTGGCATTTAGCCACCCTCAAAGGATTCTTTTGGTATGCTAAACAGAGAGAATAAAACATAAGACCAAAGCCCACAGGGTCAAGCATTCAAAGGAATTGTTTGATTTAGTTTCAGGGAACTTGTTTTCAAAATATATGTCTGTATGCAATAGTTTCAAGTATGAGTTATCTTAGTATGTAAAATATTAATTGGTATGTGAAATAAAAATATTAATTGGTGTGTAAAAAAATTAATACCTCTTAAAAAATATTAATGCGTTGTGACAACTGACAAAGCCATTATATACACTCACACTTTTCCACTTTTTGTGGATGTTAGGTAACTATTTCTCTGGGATATTAGAGCTCCTGTTAGTAAAACAAAGAAACAAGAAAACAAAGAAACAAGGCCTGAGTGAGGTTAAAAAGGAAAGGGATTACAGAACAGTTATTTTCTGTTCAACAACGAATAGTCAGGTTAAGGGAAGGAGAAGAAAGAACGTCAGCATCTCACCACAAATCCAGGCTTGCAAAAACAGGAATAACCAAAGCTGGGGTCCTTCTGAACACAGATGCCATGTATGCAGGGGTTGGATATGCACTCATCAACATCCAACTCACAATGGAGGCCTTCCCATCCTGTAAGGAAAAAAAGAAAAAGACCAAACTAAGATCCATCATAACTATAATCAAGCCTCACATACATATGAAGTATAGGATGGGTATGAACTGGTTTGGGCTGTGGTTTCTCAAAGTAGAAAAAAGAAAAAAAATAGTTTAACAGTATACAAACACAACCCAAACGATATGGACTTTACAATTATACCCTACTGAACATCTATTAGGGAAGTTAGTATTTGCTGACTTCTGTTTCTGCAGAGATGTAAGTAAGCAAGTAAGAGTAAAACCTGAATATATTCTGTGATTACTCAATTAACTGACTTGCTGGGTTTCCCTTCACCTGCAGAATTACCTGTATTATCTCTCTTGTGGCTAAGAACTGGCAAGGGCTAAACACTCCCTGAAAACCTCTTATCTCATCCCAGATCTGCATAGTGCAACCCAAGCTTTATTTTTTCTAAAATCTAACCTGAAAGAGTATGGAATTTCCTATCTTAATTTTTGACCTTTTTATCCTGTTCATTGAATTTGTGCATTATTGCCACACTGGGGAAGGAAAACTAGAGGTTTAGATAGATGAAAATAGTCACAGCTACACAAAATAAAATAAAGGGATAAAGTTTAAAAGAGAAACTCTGAGACAGATTACTGTACCAGATCAGCATGGAGGACTGAGCAAATACAGGTTTGTTTTTTAATACCGTCAGAACACTTTGTTCTTATACTTCCCTACTCAGACTACTGGCATTTTTGTTAATACGCATTTCTTATAAAAATCTTCTTTACAACTAAGTACACCCATAAACTAGAGGACAAAAATGGATCTGGAAGCTGTTTTTTAGATCATGTAATTTGAGCTTGTCTTGAACTTGTTCCTCAGAGGCTAACCTGAACTGGAAGCAGCCCATTTGCTTGGTGTATACAAATCCAGAGTTTTGTGAAACACGGCTGGCTATTGAAGAACACCTGACCTACTGCCATGATATCCCAATCAGACACTACAGATCTGTTGTTTCTCCAGTTAAATTTTCCCATTTGTAAACAAACAAACAAACTCCCACAGACACAAAAAACCCAGCAGCCTTCAGCTGATGTTTTTCTTCTGCATTTGCCTCAGAGCATGTGTCAAATGGACCCACCAGTTACATTCCAGCCCTGCTTTAGCTGCCCTGGTAGAATTGCAGCCCACCCCAGCTAAAGACCTCAGCTGTGAAGCTGCCATTAGTTCCAGCGACCGCTGTTGTTGCTTTTGAACTGTCTGAGATGCTGTTAGAATACATTTCACATCTCTCTGTGCGGCTTCTGCACCTGAACAGCCTGAAGCTGCAGCCACAGATCCTGAACATGCGTTTATTATTCTAAGGGTATGGGGCCTGCTACTGGGACAATAGCTGACAAAATTCGTGATTCATTACAGAATAGATTCTTCAGAGCTAAATAATTTCCCCTTTCTGGTATCACATGCTGTCACCACATGCTTCATTTTGTTCTCTAGAGGGTTTTGGAAAGCTGCAATCATCTGCCTTGTTCCAGTCTTGCCACTATCCCTTCTCCATTTCATTAAATTATAACTGTGGATCTATTGCTGGATATCTCAGACTTTCTGCCTTGTGGAAAAGTTCTTTTCCATAGCTTCCTTTACAGACTGAAAAATAGTCAGTCCCTTCTCCGTATTTCTATAGGCAAAGGTTAGCAGAGAAATTCAAGACCTATCATAGGTGAACAGTAGTAGCCTGCAACAAAAGCAGACTTGTTTCAAGCATTTATATTTTCTGTCTCTGGAAGGTATTTTTTTCTTTTATCTTCTAAACCCTTTCTTCAGCTGTGCTACTTTCCAAAAAGCTATTCCTCCCAAATGTTCCCCTCCCTCTCCAAATTCACTCCTCTTTGGAGCTCTTCTCATCTCTTCAGTTGTTTCAGAGGCTCAAATACCATTGGAAAAT
>JAKFQP010000082.1:632132-651501 GCA_023375905.1 Nycticorax nycticorax | reverse complement strand
ATAGAAAAAAAAAAAAAAAACCACACTGATATAATTTACCAGTTTTCTCAGTAGTAACATTGGTTAATTCAAAACTATCATTGTTTGAGATTTTCCATCAGATGTCAGTTACCTTGTTGACATCTACAAGTGTATCCATTGATATGATCTTCACAGGTTGAGCCATGTAGACAAGGTGATGAATTGCACTCATTAACTTCTATTTCACAAAACTGTCCAGAAAATCCAGCAAGACACCTGAAGCAAACAACATTCCAAAGTGTTATACTACGTATAACCATCATACAAAATATACTTTGTGCATAAACAGTTTGTATAAAGTACGTGCACTAATAAGGCACAATCTCATATATTCCTTTCTGTTTTAAAGACTATTTTACTGGAACTCTTCCGAGTTTCACATTGTAATCCATGGTGATCTTTTAGGGGATTTATGATGGCAAAACCTATCCACAAATTTCACATCTGGATCATAATCAAACCTAATAGTCTCAATTACAGTTTACTGGTTCTAGCAAGATGAGTACAAACCTTTCTTAATGTACTCTTGGGAGACTGTTTGTCTACTAAAATAGTTTATTTAGCTACATAACGGCAGTCTATGTTTGGAAAACTTCTTGTAGAAAAGTGCTGCACCATTAAATGTAACTACAGCATAAAAGTTAACCTTCAGGGACCATGCTTTCATTATCATTCTAGTGATCACGTATTAGTCATCTTGAAAAAGCTCTTCTGTATTTTTCTGGTTGTGATTGTATGTGATCGTTAATACCAAAATATTTCCATATCATTTCAACATATTACTATACAACTGACCCAAATAGACTTACAAGACCTCTACTGGAGCACAGAAATCTTATTACCAACATAAACTGGAAGTAATATACAGTTATTATGTAAAAATTCTGGACAGAATAACTATACCAATGTAGTATCTAAGGTGAGTGGCTTGATATTTTAGCCTGTAAAACTCAAACATTGAAGAAAAACTTAAAGGTCTTTTTAAGAACTCTCTTGTTGGCAGCTTCAGGTGGGCTCATTTTTATATGTGATGTGTTTACTTGTTGAAGAGTAGAACCTAGTAAAGACAAGTGCAGTTTACAGAGTTACGGTGGTCATAACTAGTTAGAGCAAGAATGACTAGTGGAGCAGGCTGATTAACTCCAATGGAGAGAATCAACAGAATGGAATCAGCTCCATATCACAAGATACAGCCTGGATGAGCTTTGGATTATTTTCTACTCAGCAAGGCTTGAGACACAAACTATATAGCGATGGGCCTAACTCCATAGACACTGAGGTAGGAAAATGGAGCTGTAACATTAGCGAGATAGATATATATACGTATGTATATGTATAAATGTTTGGTAAAATAATCTATTTTGTACTGGAAAATTTCCAAATATTTATTAAGGGTATGATACCATATAGAGTGATGGTGGCACCACCAAAAAAGAAAAGTTATTAAAAATATGACTTTGTCTCCAAGTTGAAATTTAGGTGGAAAACATAAACCCATGAAAGCACTTAGATATCCAATAAATCAAATCCCACATACATCAATTTGCACAAGGTCAAGTCAGACAATCATTCAACTTAAAGAATATTTAAGAATACTGCAAGCATTTAATATACTGGTATGTTTGGGGTTTTTTTTGTAAACACTACAATACCACGGTATTGAGTTTGCTTGTGTTCAGAAAGCATAATTAGATATAAATGATCCTTCATGACTGCAGAGGCAGGCACTCTATTAACTAAATGATTCTGAGCAATTATGAAACAACTAGCAGTAAGCATGTTACTCGTGTTTGCAAGTCATAAACCAACACCTTAAGGTCAGCAGCTTTCCCAAATTTCCCAAAATTGCAATAAATTGTATGCTTTATTAAGGGTGTTAATGAAGCTAACACTTCTTAGGATAAGACAAGCACTTAAATAATTTCTTAAATTTTTGTTTGTTCTCACCTTCATTCTTACTCCTTGTTTTATACTTTCATATTTCTATTCTGCCTCTCCACGTTCTTATCCCCCTGCTGTCATTTGTTTTTGAGCATTAGGAGAGCCAAAACAATAGAATTTAAATACGAGTGACATTAGAAAGTGTAAGTAGATATGGAAAACAGTTCTTGTGCTATAAATGTCATTGAACCTAATTCTTTGGAACACATTTGTATGTGGCGCTTGGTATATGACCATTCTGCAAATGAAAAACAGGGGCTTTTCGATATCTTTCATACCAAGGTATGACTACTACAAATCTTATACACTGATTACCATTTAATAAAAAACAATTTATGCCTTTATAAGTAAATGCATATCTAGGTTTAGCAGCAAATAACTCTTAGAGCTTATCTGATAAAGAAAGCTAATACACTGTGAAGGCTGAGCTTTTAAACTTACAAAATTATCAACGTAAGATCAATAGTTCAGTACTGAAAAGCAGCAAAAAATACTGCTCATCTTCTGTAAGAATAATGCATTCACAATTTAATTATGATGGGGATGACGGAAAAGATCTTCCTCTTTTGTATCATTCTCTACAGCTTTTTTCTCTCATATAAAATGCTGAGATAACATGGTGCAAATATAGTCTCTCTTCTATTATACCGTTATATCCATCATTATCAGGAGAGATCATCTTAATGTGAGCATATGTCAATGCAACAGCTGAACAAAAGATTGAAAAGATTCTACTGAATTGGATGGATTTGAAACAGAAGAATGTAACTTTAGTACTTTTACACTGCAGTGAAGAACAGAGATGGGAATAAGCATCTCAGCAAAATGCTTAGCTGAGGATTAGTGTGCTGTAGCATACAACAGTTCATTTCCTTCTTCCAGAAAAACATGGCCAACTAGTCACCATTAAATTTCCTATGTATCTGTAGAAGCCAGTTCTTTGCAGTTTTCAACCTGCATCTGACATTAACTGCAAATTGTGATGTAATGATACAAGCAAACTTTCTATTTTGCAATCTTTCCTCACTCCCCATTAATCTCAGCTGGAATGGAAACTTCACCTTCCACAATGTATGCAGGAGTTTATTAAGATGACCTTGAAGGTCCCGTAGGAAGCTAATGGGCATTTGCCCTGGTTATGAGAAACACTGTTTCAATGGCACCTGTATTAAGTAGCACAATGAAGAACAGGAGTGAAAGGAAGAGGCATAGATGCCTCTAAGTGTCTAAATTGCTTCTTAAATATATATACAGGCTTAAAATCAAGTGGCCAGTTTCCCCGTCCATCTGGTAAGACTTATACCTAAACTAATCCCAAATCATCTAGGAAACCTGTGAGTCAAAATGATTCTGAAGTTTAACTATAACATCTTAGGCACCTCCAAGCCAAAATTCTTAGATCAGGAGCGAAGTCCACTGATCATTTTAAAGGTGCTTCCTCTTTATGCTTGCCCTTTGGGCTACTGGCTGATGTGAACACAGAACAGACAGATCATGAGTAAGACATGAGTTTGCTTGTCAATAATTATATTACTGAATGTAAGTGTTGACAGATATCAGATGGGACATTTGAAAGAGAGCAAAAATACTAACAGAAGATGATGCTGGGAACCCTTAGTGTAGGGCAATACAGGCTGAACAAAGGTTCAAACACCAGTGGTCTTAGAACACAAGAGAGTCGCTCAAGAAACAGAAAAGGAAATAAAGTTCAGGAAGTAAAGCATGGGTTTTAAAATTATATTTTTGGGACAAAAAGAAAAAGCTATCAAGAAGCATGAAGAATAGAAGGGTCAGGCCCTGCCCTTTGAGTGATGGCACTGCTCATGTGGACGAAGGAAGAACTAGTGCCCTAATGATGCTGCATTAGGGCTATGACTAGTTTTATGCCCCTTTCACCTGAAAGTCTAAAAAGCAACAGTTCTGGGACAGACGGTCTGTGCTTGTAGAAGACCAATTTCCTCATCCTCAGTGTCAGTCTCCAGTCTTTCCATTAACTTCTGCTAGTCTACCTTAGGCTTCCTCTTCCTTGCCTGTATCCCTACATCTCTGGAGGGTGTTGTGAGTGATAAAGCAGAGATACTTCCAGCCCTATTCTTCTAAAGAAGCGCTACCTCTATCACAGTTGAGTTTTCAAATTTGGCTTCCACGGAAATGTTCAGTTTGAGAGGTTAATCACTAGATGACTCCATAACATGATCATTTTACTCTCACCATCCCCCAAAGAGCTGAGATAACAGAGATTGTCACATTATGCCTTAATGACACTGAAGATTGTTTTGCTTATGGAGCTAGTTGGCAAAAAAAATTCCAATGTTTGTACCTTTCACTCGTACTTGATGTCACAAGTGGTTGCAGATGCCTGGGAAGGAAGATTCAGTCACTGGAAAGCAGTAAGAAATCTCTGCTGCCTGGGTCCTGAGTAGCAAGGTTATGTTGGGAGTATTTATTCTGTCAGATCCAGCATTCTAACTTTATTAAGATGATTTTCACTATGGTTTTCATTATGATTCACTATGGGTTGATCGAAGCTGCTTTTTGTTCTTGCCTCACAGGGCTTTGTGGTACTTTGATTCAGTTACAGTAGAGTGAATAGTTATGCACTGAAGGTCTTTTTGCAAAAAGCAGCTAGGACATTTAAACTGAGTGAGCAAGACATTATACAGAGTCTGGGAAGAGGCAGGAAAGGGGCTAGAGAATGGGCCTGTAATGGACTCAGTATATAAGCAATTTGCAAGCTTGAAGCTGGCCTAGCTACCCAGTTCAGGCTAAAGAAAGATGACGCATTCAGGATGAGGGCTTAGCTGTCTAAGGGCTGCCCATTAATATAATGAAGAATTGACCTTTTAACCTAAGAGAGTTGTATAGATACAGAAAGACAGTGGCGTTAATAGGGTGTTGTCTACATGCACTTGGCTCACCTAATTAAGAAAGATTAATCAGGGCCTAAAAAACATTCACATTACTGTAATATTGATAGGTTTACAGAACTACAGGAAATTCTAACACTTGATATTTTATCAACCAAAGTCAGGTAAAATGCCATCTACCTAATTTAGGTAGCCCTGTCTCACAGCGCTGCAGACTTCCTACCTCAAGGCTGGCTATACAGTGGATTGGAAGTGGGCTAATTGTTTGTAGTAAGAAAAATATATAAGCTTTATATATAGCATTTAACAATCTAATGCAGCAGCTGCTGCACATATGAGACCAATCCCAGGTCTGCACTCCTGTTCTTTATTATATCAAATAAAATAATTAAAATAGCAAGTGCAGCAGGGAAAATTACCAAATTAAAAAAAACAAAAAACATATATGGATACTTCAGGGTTTTTTTAACTTGGACATTATGATTTATCAAACAATAATAAGGTAGAAACAGACGCTTCCTGTAATGAACTCACAGAAGTTAAGACTGGGAGAATGCAGCTGTTATTTTTCCGTTAGTCCACAGCTTGTCAGATCGAACCTAAGAACATCAGTGTTCCCCCATCAAAGCAACAATCTTTTTTTTTTGAGATTAAAATTGAAAGAGCAGCAGAGGAATCTATTAATGAATCAGAATACAGGTGAGGAAAGAGATGTCTGAATGTCTGCTTATTTCCTGAGTTCCTCACACTTCAGCATAAACTCAACTGTCTATAGTCTCTTTTATAAATTATTATTGATCAAAACACTAACTGTAGAAAAATCTGAAACATCCCCATACCTGCTCTGCTCCTGAATATGATACTAAATAAAAAGCTAAGTTATTTTACTAGCTTGTTATATAGTAAGTATGTAAGTTTAAAAAAAAAAACAAACAACCTTGCAGTTATTTAAACAAATTAAAAATATACAGCTGCTTGTACACAAATTAGAAATTCCAGTATCAGTGTTGGAAAGATTCATCAGAAAACGGGTAAAGGAACTTTGCAGACTTGTTCAAGTGTTTTATGCAGAAGTGGAGTTATTCGAGCCTAATCAGAATTTTGCAATAACAATTTTGGGGTTGCCAAAATATCTGTATCTTTTGCTGACATGTTCCCTTATAAAGATTGAGTATATCAATAAAAGATGTCAATTCCTAGATGAAGTTTTCAATAAAAGCCCAAGATGTCCTATGTAAAAATCCTGAAAAAAGCAGCAGTGATAACTGTTGTCAAAGTTTTACCTCATGCTAATTCTTCATTCTAAAGGCTACCGGCATGCATACATTTCTACAACACCAAATACTACATTTTAAAAAATTCCAAAGTGATCAATTAATGATTGATTAAGAGAATTAAATGAAGGATTTTGATCTGTGACAATTATAGCTGCAATCACAGTAAAATATCTTGTATGTGAGTAAACTTTCAGCCTCGGAGAAAATCTGCAAGAACCCAATGTCAGCCAAATTATTCCCTCCAACTCTAATTCATATAGTTTTGTAACACATTGCTCTTTGAGTTTGTTTTGCAACTCAAACTGTTTTCTGAGTTTATTTTTTATCTGTACCCTTTATCTCTGCTCTCCCTCTCTTTCTTCACCTGCCTTGTAACCTTTTACAGCTTATGAATAATTTGTGTATCTGTGAGATAGAAGGTTCAGAAAAAACATGGTTTCTACAACACAGAAGTTTATTAGGTTTATCTGGGAGCAATGATTAACAGCAATTGTACTTATAAGGCAGCATTTATGCTGTAACCTTTACCTGCCTATGTGACTCATTCAACCTGGTTAAAATCAATGAACTTTATGGACCAATCCACACTATGAAATTTGTTTGGGACATCAATTTTTCTTCATGAGTGTTAACCTTGATGAGTGGGGTAATGTTGTGTTAAAATCTCTCAGTTAGGTAATTAGGAGTTTGGACAGATTAATAGATCAATGGGAAATGCACCTCTCCTGAGCAACTGTCTTCATTAAAATAGTCTTGTAAATGTGCAATCTCTTTTGATATTAGTCATGAGTTTTTTTCTTTTTCAAATCTGCATTTTCTGTCCAAAATAAATCTAGTTAACTGCTCTACTGTAACAGGCCAGCTCTGTCACTGCAAATTTACACTGGGATTGCTATACATTATTAACAAGCTATGAAAAGTCACTGGCTAAATGTCATGGAAGCTGAGATATAGCAGCACCTTGGGATTCATATAGCAAACAGTTTAGTTTTAATCATCTTGGACCACAAGGTGCCTTGACATTTGCAAGGCAACTTTTTCCTTTTTAACTTCCACTGGAATCAGACCTCTATTATCTCAACCATAATTCTCAACTTCAAATGTGATAGAAAGTTTTACCTTCTAAATTAAAAAAGTGAAAAATCGATCAAACATGGACCTTATCATTCATTTAATCGATGCTCATATGCCAGCTTGGAAAGGAAAAAAGGAAGGGCAAGGAAAACTAGATAATTCAACCACCTTCAGGATTATTAGAGACGTTTCCTGTGAAATACATGACCCTTACCTTAGCACTACTGAGACATGACCTTCCTGAGCAGTATTAACACAACAAACTTCTGCAGAAAAAATGAGGAAGAGCACTGATTCATTTCAAATATATGTATCATTACAACATGATTTCTTAAAGCTCTAAAAATTTATAGGGAAAATTCATCTATGGTGCCAAATAAATTTGTAGTCATTATCATACTTCATTCTGTAACAGCCAACCTTTTGGATCATAAGTTCCAATTTACTGGAAGCCAATGCGTCATTTTTGCCCTTTTAACTAGGATTATTCATAGACAAAATAATAATAAAAAAAAAAGGACAAACATTATTTTATTCAACTGAAATTATTATTTCTCAAGAAACACTAGAGCAAGCCAAAATCCTGACCCTACCAGCATTAATTTGAAAAATGAAATCTGTTTCATTTGCGAGTTACAGTGTGATGTTTATAAAGTTTTGAATGTTCAGATCTTTTTTTCCTTCTAACTGCTCTAATTTCAGTGTGGTTTGTCTTATCTTACACATCTACCTACATATTATCTGTACTGCCTCAATACAAATGTCAAAAAAAAAGCTGCCTCATAAATGAATCTACACATGAAGTACTGTCATCAGGTTATACAATGAATGAGCACAACCCCCCATTCCCCATTATCCCTGCACCACTTGGGGGATGGGGGAGAGAGAAGGAGGTAGAGGAGTCAGGAACAAAGGAGTGAAGTTAAGCCTGGGAAAAAAGGGAAGGGGAGAGGAGAAGGTGTTTTAGTTTTGTCTTTGTTTCTCACCATCCTATTCTATTTTAATTGTCAATAAATTTAATTTTCCCCAAGTCAAGTCTGTTTATCAGTGGCCTACCTGTGTTTATTCAATTCTATGATTCTATAAACCCACCACAAAGCCATATGCTCTTCCAGAGACTGCTACATAACTACTGAAATTTTCCATTTAGTTCCCTAACTCAGGAATTAGTTCTATTTACAGTAAGTAAGACAGAGACCAGGCCTCTTCAGAGCTTGCCAGAACCTTGCTAAAGAACCCATCTCAGAAAACAGTAATATAACATGGATTTCTTCATGAACTGATCCATACTCTAAGCATAATCTGTCCCGTGTCCCCCCCCCCCAAAAAAAGATACTTTATGAGACAACACAAAATAGCATCCTTTGGTGACAATGTTTTTGGTGTGATTTTTTTCCTTTTCTTTCTCACAATGCCATAGCAGATATTAAAAGAAATGGTCAAGAAAATTTGTATGAACTATTAGATTGGTATATTCCTGCCCATTAACACATCACAGCCTATCTGAAAAAGGCAGTATCTGCAAAGGAAGTTTGTATTTTAAATCAACTGTTTTAGTTGTCTCACTCCATAATCCTTGCTTCTCTTACATCCCTTGACCATCCATGACTATAACATTAATTTATTCAAATAAAAAACTATTGGCAGTAGAATCTTTTATAGCATTCTTGTTTCACTTACCAAGTTACTGAAACTTTTGATATATTTCTGAAAGTGAGATTAATAGCTATGGGAATGTTACTGCGAACAGGCTAGAAAAATCAGAGAGGAAGCTTTTACAGTTATCGAACAATGACCAAACACCTCATTGCTTTAGAATTAACTTGTACAGGCAAATCACTTCAGCTAAGAAACCTTTCTTCCAGATATTTCACTATTCTAAGCTTTACATCTTGCATTTCAAACAACTTTCATAGTGAGCTTTACCAGGGCCTTCAAGTAACACTGAAAATGTGGGTACTGTACAGGTCACATAATGAGCTCATCTCACTGGAAACTGTCCCACGCATGTTGCACCAGCTACAGATTTTGAAATTTTATCACATTAAGCTCAGATGCAGTAATTCCCTACGGAGAACTGAAAAATGAAGGTATCACATCAAAGCGAATTATCTGCTGTCTGGTCATCCATGTGGTCTGAAGATTGTGGATGCTGGTGATGATGCAGCAGATGACCCAACCAATGTGTATGCTATATAAAAAATAAATAAATAAATAAATTAAATGTTGTATTGCTTCTAGATCCTGAAAAATTGATAGGGTGAAAAAAACCACCGACTTGTGTGCATGTGTGTGTGAACACTTCGTGATTTCTGGGATCCTATGTTGGATCAGCATAGATCTTTGTTGTTACTGTGGTTTCACTGGGGGGTTATACTGATTGTCTCCATAAGCCCAATGGCTCTGAGTTCAAAGTAATATGAGTCAGCCGTCTTATCACTAATACTATTGAAAATTGCTTCTCCTCATATACTTTGAAGCATGTTTCTATAGAGAGAATTTGAGAAAGCAGCCAGTAGGGAACTTACAGGAGTCTCCTGAGAGAGCTTTTCTCAGATTATTGTCTCTAAAACCCTCCCCAAGGGTGATACGGTGATTGTTAAGTTTACAACATTGACAATGAAGCTTTCCCCAAGCTACAGGTCTAGCATATCGTGTTACTTTTTTCCTTTCCCTTCCCTTCTCTGAATTGTCTTCAGAGGCAGTGTCAAGAATGAAGCAAGTTTATTTACCTCTGAAGTAAAATTTTGTTTAGAATGAATAAAAAATAAATTATAGCTCTCCAAGGTTGTCAGGAAATGTTAATTTTAAAGAATAGTGAATGTGAATCAAAAAGAAAAAAATTAGTAACAACATGAGTGTATATTTGATTTTGGAGAGCGTTCTTTCCTTTATTCATCTACAGTTATGTTCCTATCATGTTAGCATCAGAGTCCCTCCTAGAAATTTAGAGACTGGAGTAAAAAGACTCATATTTTTCCTTTCTCCTTTCTCTCTTTCTTTGTTTATGAGGGAAATTATTCAGTAATTAAACTATTATATTTGTATAAAAAATTTTCTCACAGAAAAATTAAATTGAAAAGAGGAGTCACATACATAGTCCATGAGATCTAGGTTCGGATCTTGTAAATGTTCTGATTCTTATAGTCAGGAACTTCTCCATATTCATCATCAGTTTCTAAAGAACTAGCTTTGCAAAGGTAAAATGAATTCAAAAAGGGTAATTAATAGTGCCATTCTCTTGGACAACCAATGTTAGAACAGGAGCTACAAACCGTAAGGTTGTGACTTTATCCTTTTGCTCACTTTTAACAGCCTCAAATCTTCACTAACAAGCAGAACTTAACCATAGGCTTACTGACTGGCTTAAAGATATCAGACATTTATCACTGGTTTTTAGCCCCATCTCTACAACGTATTATTGCCTGAGATTTACATTCATGGAGTAAATATAAGGAAGAATGAACTGATACATCAACACTTCATAAAAAATGAAGGGAACAGAAGTGGTTTACTCTTAGTCCTCTTAGAAAAGTGACCCTGTCAGCCTACTATGCTAGATACTCTTAACGCAAGGCATCCTTCTTCCCACAGGAGGAATGTTGCATGTAACAGCCCAAAGCAGAGTCAGTTAGTTTAGACAAGATTGGAGCTGGAAGCTCTACAACTTTTCAGATCTTTTCTGTGCTTGAAAAAGAGCTAATAAAGAAATTATCACCTCTATATATTAAAAAAAAAAAAAAAAGACAATGTAATGGTAAAGCAGTAAGGACCGTATTTAGAGCTTTATTCCTGACTATAATAATATAAGTGCAATGTGGGCTAAATAAAACTATTTTTTTACCACTCAGGACACACAAAACTACTCAGGACATTCTCTGCATTTTTTTTTAATAAAAGTATCTGGCCAGTAAGGGTCTTTATTCTCAGAGAATGTCACAGGACCACCACAATACATACTAAGCATTCGCCAATAAAAAGTTCCATTCTTTCTAAGGTCATTCTCATTATAAGAGACCTTAAACTTTCTCAGTCCACTTGGATACAGCCTTTATTTTCCCTAAGAGAAAAAGCAGATTTTACTGCCAGTAAAATCTCCCACTGTGGTTAACATGGACATTCTTATTAAGTGATAAATTACGTACTTGCTAAATCACAGTTGGTGGGGTGTGACAGTGTTATAAGAAAGGTTAATCTGCGGAAGATCAGACTAGAATGAATACAGTAAAATAACCAAATGGCTGAGCCTTGATGAAAGTGTATTAGAGCTAATGCACTCCTTTCTTTATTTTATTAATCTACCCAATTGGAAACTAGATGCATTTCTTCACACACCAGTAGTGTGGGCAGAATTAAAGGAGGAACTGGCATGTGTGTGTGTGTGTTTGTCCTTGCAGGCCTGATGAAAAGCCACCATTCAGCTGTTTGCTAAAATAATCCAGATTTGCACTCAGATTTCACATACAGAAACATTATCATTATCTGGTCAATCCCTGCTCAAACAGAAGCCACCCTGTGCTTTTTACTAATAGTTCTTGTAGATGAATGAGTATGTTAAGACAGGTCATTACCTGATGTAAACTCTTATAATGTAAGTCTTGACATGTTTCTGTGTTATCCAGGCACTCATTCACAATTCTGGATACAACAAAACAGATTAACATCAGACATAATTTTCTTATTCTTTTATTTGACCAATTTCCTTGATTCAAATCAGCTCCTTATGTGACTGCATTGAGAATCACGCATATGAAAACTGAAGTTTTGAATTAGTAGATTTTATATAGATCCACTTAAAGGCATTCTTAATCACTTAAGACTTCTAAATGTCTTAGTGATCTCTTTGTGCTGGAACAGCCACCAAATAAATTAAAGTAGCCAAAATGGTCTTCAGCCTAGTCCAGCCAAGACAGAAAATTAAGTAAAGCAATTTTGATTTGTACTGCCCCCCGACCCCAGTCATCTAGGATCTCCCCATTTTCAGTGGGGGAAGGCTGGTGTTTCCACAGAGCAATTCATACCACTTTAGATATCTATCCTACCTTGCAATCTCCAGAAAGTGATTCAACTTTTTATCTCAGGAAGGGACAATTCGTACTTTGAGGGTGCCTGTTGCTCCATTCAATATTAGCAGAACCCATGCAACCTGTTTGCACAGATGCCTAACTTTTGCAAAGAAGATTTAAGCCAGATGGATAGCATTGTTAGTGTTATGTTACTAGGAGTTTTGTACCTGTAGTGAGATTTCATATTCATAAAGCCAGTTAGCTAAAAAACTTGCTCTCTAAAGTTTCTCATTACTCTGAGTCTCTACACTTAAAATTCTTTCCTGCTTATAAATATCCAGAATCAAATATTGCTCATGAGAAGTATTTTAGTTTGAAAAGTCAGAAATTATGGACAAGTGACAGCAGTTGGGGATTCTGTTTCCTAAAGAACATGCAAAGCACTCATTGTTCCAAGCTGAAAGCCATCCTGAGGGAGGAATCTACAGGAGTGCATACTGGATTATAAAATTCTCACTGAAAAATGTACTCTTTGAAATTGACTTTTTTGTTATATTTAAGCTACCAAAGATGTTGCTGTAGACTTAGGAGGATTTCTGTGACAGAGTGCATCTCAAAGCTAAATCCAACTTTTTTCCCCTAGATCAGTCACACACTTCCTCAAGGATGTCTGGAATGTAAGGACACTGGGTTTATAAGGATATCTGCTTAACAGCTATTCAACATAAGGAAAAGGAGAAAACATAAGAAAAGTAATAAATTAAATAGGATGGCATAAATCTTAAAAGCAATAGATAACTGAGATGATAACAAACACAAGACCTTTCAGGTCACTAACTGATGGGACATTGAAAGAACCAGTCCAGCACAACAATGGAGAGGTTCAACCAGAACCTTCAAACTAGCAAGAAATGAAACAAGATTATCATGCATGCAATGGGAATAGCAATAGAAAATACTAGTCATGTGTAAACAAGCTTCTCATCAGTGTGCTTCTCTGGCCAATCCCTCCACCCAACCCCCCCAGTCTGTGCTACCCTCTTACTAAATTCTGTTACTATTTTCTGTGTGACCCTTGCCCCACCATGTGTGCGTGGACATGAGTAGCCAGTGAACTTAAAGCTGGACTAGCCAGTGAGAAGACCAGTATCTGGGAAGACTCAAAGTCTGAGCCTGACTCTGGGTAAGAGGCTTATGGTGTGAGTATGGATATTGGACTTTAGGTCCATTCTAATATCTGAGGGATCCGTGAATACAGATTTATCTGTGAATAAAGTCAGAGAGGTTGTGTGTGTCCTGGTTTCAGCTGAGATAGAATTGATTTTCAGCCTAGTAGCTGGCATAGTGCTGTGGTTTGGATTTAGGATGAGAAGAATGCCGATAGCACACTGATGTTTCAGTTGTTGCTGAGCAGTGCTTACACCAGCCAAGGACTTTTCAGCTTCCCCTGCTCTGCCAGGTGCACAAGAAGCTGGGAGGGGGCACAGCCAGGACAGCTGACCCCAACTGGCCACAGGGCTATTCCAGACCATATGACGTCCTGCTCAGTATAGAAACTGGGGGGAGTTGCCGGGGGGCAGCAATCACTGCTTGGGGACGGGCTGGGCATCGGTCTGTGAGCAGTTGTATTGTGCATCACTTGTTTTGTATATTATTATTGTTGTTGTTGTTAGTATTATGATGAATATTATATTATTGTTGTTGTTGTTGTTGTTATTATTATTTCCTTCTGCTGTTTTATTAAACTGTCTTTATCTCAACCCACGGGTTTTACTTTTTTTTCTGATTCTCTCCCCCACCCCACGGGGAGCCAGGGGGTGTGAGCGAGTGGCTGCATGGTGTTTAGCTGCCTGCCAGGTTAAACTACAACAGCGTGCAAGTTCCACTAGTGAAAATCAAGACCATCAGCCAGAGAAGAAGAACAGGATCAGGTAATCCATGCTGATCATTTTTATGTGACTGCCATGGTGTTTATGTGGTTGCCTGTAAAGGCTCTGCTGTATTGATCAGTGTGGCTGTCTGGCTAAAGGGCGTGTATTTGTATTTTTGGAATTTGCACATACCCTCACTCCCAGCCAGATGTGTAAACATGTAAACATCTAACAGATCAAGTGCAGAAATCCTCTGGACTTACTTAAGATCCACCAAATTCTCCTCTCCCTTACTACTCCTGCTTCTCAATTTGAGGTATGAAGGGAGAACTCTGGGGAGTTGGTACCCTTTCTCACTGCCTCAAAATCTTGCCAAGATCTTGCTAAGCTGTTGCTTTCTCCGTCACTGTCTACACCCTCTGCTCATGCAACTAGGACTGCAGGTTAACTGACAGCTCACAACTTCACCCCATAACTGATCTTTGTCAGCACCAGCAAAGGTTGATACTTGATTTGTATTACAGCTTAGGTGCTCAGTTGTGTGGTGGTGGGGGGTGGGGGTTTTTTGTGTGTTTTTCTTTTGTGAACCAATAATCTAATGTGAGAGATCATTGCCCATATTTCATGTGCCTTCATGTTAAGTGCTTGACTTAAACTCCTTTGCGTATATTAGGTTATAAAACAAGTGGAGAGGTCACAAAATGCTAAAGGAGAACAGGAGAGATGTTATCCCTAGAGATTACCCTTCTGATATAAAAAGTTCTGTACTACTTCAGTTAATCTAATTTCACAAGTACTACTGAAGACCCCTGTACTTCCCAACTCTGATAATACAGTGATAAGACAGAACTGTGAGCACCTCATTAGCAGGCTGCTATTTACTGTCAAGACCAACCTCTCTACCCCCCTTAGCTTACTGTTAGAATCCCCAGGGATCATTTCACAGTGGCTGTCTCAGCTGATTCTCAGTGTTAGCCATTTTGACTTAGAATGGTTCAAAACCAAGTTAACTGAAGTAAGCTCCATTTGATAATATCTTGTCAGTTTTACAAATAGTATCAACACACTTTTTTTCCCCCGTGTCTCATTTTTGTAGTCATTTAGCTCTGTAGATATGGTATTGCTGAAGGAGAAACCACAGGTTTTGCTCTAACACTAAAAGGCCACTGGAATGGGGCTTATCAGGCATGATTTGTCTGGATGTGTCTTTCTCTTGCCTGGAGCTTTGTTTTAGCTTTTTTAGCTCTAGCAGGCTGTAAGCTAATTTATTTGAGTTTTCTTGTCTTTGTACAATTGTGTGGTGCTATGTCCCTTGTTATAATAATTCTGATATAGCTCTGTGAGTAACAGAGAGTGATAACAAGTACTATTCTAGTGACACAGTTTGTCATGCACAGAATAAATTATGTGATATTGTGGAATATAAACACTGGATAACAGTAGAGGCTTTGAAAAATATAAACACGGGATGACAGACCAAGGCTATAAATAAATCATCACTGAGTAACTACTGATCACTGAAGAGATGACACATTTGGAGCTGGGTGAAACTGGCTTTAGGAGTAACAAAAGACAAGCTTCCAACATAAATAAAACACAACTTATACAACAAATGCAGATTTAACACAGAAATGCAAAAGAAGCAAGGTGTAGAATGTGTTAGAAAACACTTTAAAGCATCCTCTGGTATGAGCCCTTCAAGCCCTTCAAGTATGGGAAGATGCCCCCACCACGTGCCCTTGGCAAAGGATTCAGGATGACAACTCACCATAACCCTTTCCCCCTTAATGAAACCATTCAAAAGTGCAAGTTTGCTTGTTAGTTTTAACTATTAAACTACTACTACTGTGACTGAACTGCAATAATTGGAGAAATTGCATGGTAAGTCTTTTTACTTTCACTCTTTATTTCTGTAACTGGACTAATAATACTTGGCAAGACTGTTGATATTCCAATTAGACCTACAGTAAATTCTTGGATTTGCATATAAAGCGTGTCTCTTGTGCAGTTCAAACACCAAAATTTCATTTTGACATACTGGGAGAAGCAACCAGACTTAAAATTTATTTGAACCTCTTTCACCCAGCTTTTTCTTGTACTTCTAGTGCACTCCCCACCTACAGGCTCTGCTGGGTATTTGTACTATTAAGCACTATGAAATTTGGAAACACTGACAAAAAACAATCCCTTCTGAAACCAGACTGACTTACAGAAGTGGAGCAATAGTGTCACCCAGAAAAAATGCTACTTGTTCATGACTAGTCACTGCTACTGTTTCCTTGGGTGAAGAGAGATACAGTAAAAGTTCTCCTATGGTGGCAGTCAGGGGAGAAGGCTGGTGAACTACCACAGCAAGGAGAAACTGAGATATATAAAAAATGCCTCTAATAGCTAGGAATGACTCACTTAAAATCAAAACTGTTACCTTAGATTCCCCAGAAGTAATACTGCAATCTGTCCAGATTACTAGCATCCACAGCAATTCTGCGCAGCAGACACTTTAGGAGAGCATATAGCCTCATTTAATACTAGTGGAGAAGAACACTGTCAAGTCAGTTTATTTATCAAGGGACGTATCTGGCTGCCAACAATGTAGTTAAAACACTTAAAACCAGCATTCCCACAGAAGTCAGAGAACCTCTTTGAAAGGCTGGACAAAGCTATAGTAATTCTTGGAGAGCTGAAAACAATTTTGACACAGTAAAAGAAAATAGCGGAAAAAAGAGAGGAGGCAAGTTGTGAAGAACCATTTGAGTGCAACCATAGTAGTTACTGTGCTATTTTTAACATGTATTTATTGTTTTAATCAAGATGATTGTGGAAGTGCAATGTAGAACAGTACTAGAGGCCTACCTCTTGGAAAGATTGTATAGGTGTCAATGGGGATGAAACAAGAACCGATTTTTAAATAAGAGCTGCTCAGGCTAACTAGAACATTAGTTGATTTTATTCTTATGCTGTGTAATTGCAACATCCTGTATACTGAGAAAAAAATCTCTATAGACTTTGTTACTAATACATGCCTTCCATAAAACATGCAGAGATATTACAGCAATTGGTAAAAGCAGAAAACTAAAACAGATATTAAGGACATTTACAGAAATTGGTATTCACACTTTCTAAGTGAGACTGAATGCAAAATGTTACTTCTTTTTCCCATGACTTCACATCTTTCTTTTTCCTAGTACAGGATATTCCCCTTCAGGGAAAGCATATCTATTGCACATGAGAAGGGAAAACTTATGCCTTCCTTTCATTGTCTGGTACCTCACAAATACTGATGACTATCTGTGCTAAGCTACCAATGCTGCTGCCAACAGATCATCTCCAGTTCCCGATTTAACCTAAGAAGTGGAGTCTTCTCCTCCTTCCCACTCCCCCACCCAAAAATGGATGAGTATTAGCATAAAAATGGTGTTAGGTAGTGCTCAGTGATAAAATGTATTTGTAAAATTTAGTAGTGGAAATAATATATTATCCATCTTAACCCATCATTTTTCAGCACCTTTGACAATTAATCCTCTCCTGTCCTTTCAAAACACTTCTATTACAATGCAGCTACTTTCCCATCTTCTAGGAATAAGTTGAAGGTTCTGTTCAAATCCTTATCTGCCTAAAACTGCATCTCCAACCTTGAACATCCCCATTATCTACTCAATTTTGTGCACTCTACTTGTTAAGCTCTGTTTAGAACTTCCTTGATACTGACTAAAGGCCTCATTCTTGCTGTTTGCAGTATGTAGTGCCTTCTGCCTATTTTTGTTTCCTAGCTTGTGGTTGCCAGATATAGTGTTGTGGGTGGGACTCAGTCACCTACATGGAGGTATTGTGGCAATTCAGGCTATCTATCTAATGTATTCCACCAGGCTTCCTCCTATTTTTCCAGAAGTGCTTAGCTTTCCCAGAGGTCCCACACCATATTTACTACCCTGCCTGTGCCTCAGATTCATAATGGACATTACAACTGCACTTAACACCTACTGTACTCCACTAAATGTGATTTGTGCCATTGACAGTAGAAGGACACAGGGTCTATATTGACCTGACACTGCAGGGTCTCGGGATTTGTCCGAGACTGTCTTGGCCTGAACTGGATTTGCTTTGTTGTAGCATCTATGCCGAGCTCACTGACTGCTGCCTCGCCTGCTCCAGCTTCAGGTCTGGGGACAGTGTCACACACCCACCCCGTCACTGCCAGACAAATCACAGCCCTTTGTGGGTAGAGGGCTGCAGCTGTCAGCCCGAGAGAAGGAAGCATGCTGTGATATGGAAACACATGAAAGAAACCCACGTGGACCCAAAAACCAAGGAGGATGAAGCCCCCACCATCAGCATCATGCTCTTCACAGAGAAAACATCAGACTGCTAATGGCTTATCACAGCCTACCCCATATTTTGCATAAGGAAGACTTGAAACATCAGCCTTTAGGACATGGAGGGAAATTGGAAGTGTGAGCATAACACCAAAAAAAAGGACAGGCATGAATAAAAAAGTATGTAACAACTTTAACTGCATTTGCTCATGTGTTTTTCTGTATTAATTAGGCACACTGGAGCACTGGGCTGATAAAACTAGCTCATGGTTCTACCATACATTTTGTGTTCCCCTTCGCACATGATGTCACTAACTGCAACCCTGTCCAGACAACTGAATCCCACTCATCCCACCACAGGACAGTTCTCACACCTTCAGTCATTTCCACTGCACTCCACAGCTCAAACCATAATAGGAAATGCAGGGCTATGAGGCCTAACTTTGATGAGGTAAAAAGCATGCCTATTAAGCTACACAAGACCTTCTCCAGTGAAAGTGATATTCAAAGTTAAGATTTTGCGATTAAGAACTCAGGAACAACAAGCAGCATTTACGCCTGAAGGATTGATTTAACCTATTTCCTCTACTTTTATTCATTCTTTTCTGGCATTCACAGAGCTAGCACAAATATCCATTAAGAAAGTTACCTCACACTTTATAAGCCACTGCTTTACTTTCTTTTGTAACTTCTTGAGATCTTAATTACATGAGCTGGTCATGTCCCTCACCTGCAGAGCTTCACAACATGGCAGCTCATGAAAGCGAGCCACTCCTCAGACGTGTCACGAGTTCAGAGGATGGAGAAAAATAAGCGTGGAGATCAACTTAGAATTCCCTGCTAACACTCAGGAAAATACACTTTAAACGTGTCATGGCCTTGTAATGAAGATTATCTTATTCTACAAGTACAAAATTTGACCTGCATCATCCACACTATAAAATCTGGTTGTGGGGAGTGAAAGGGGAAGGTGGAGAATCAAAAAAAAAAAAAAAAAAA
>JAKFQP010000082.1:617574-630008 GCA_023375905.1 Nycticorax nycticorax | reverse complement strand
TTTTTTCCCCTAGATCAGTCACACACTTCCTCAAGGATGTCTGGAATGTAAGGACACTGGGTTTATAAGGATATCTGCTTAACAGCTATTCAACATAAGGAAAAGGAGAAAACATAAGAAAAGTAATAAATTAAATAGGATGGCATAAATCTTAAAAGCAATAGATAACTGAGATGATAACAAACACAAGACCTTTCAGGTCACTAACTGATGGGACATTGAAAGAACCAGTCCAGCACAACAATGGAGAGGTTCAACCAGAACCTTCAAACTAGCAAGAAATGAAACAAGATTATCATGCATGCAATGGGAATAGCAATAGAAAATACTAGTCATGTGTAAACAAGCTTCTCATCAGTGTGCTTCTCTGGCCAATCCCTCCACCCAACCCCCCCAGTCTGTGCTACCCTCTTACTAAATTCTGTTACTATTTTCTGTGTGACCCTTGCCCCACCATGTGTGCGTGGACATGAGTAGCCAGTGAACTTAAAGCTGGACTAGCCAGTGAGAAGACCAGTATCTGGGAAGACTCAAAGTCTGAGCCTGACTCTGGGTAAGAGGCTTATGGTGTGAGTATGGATATTGGACTTTAGGTCCATTCTAATATCTGAGGGATCCGTGAATACAGATTTATCTGTGAATAAAGTCAGAGAGGTTGTGTGTGTCCTGGTTTCAGCTGAGATAGAATTGATTTTCAGCCTAGTAGCTGGCATAGTGCTGTGGTTTGGATTTAGGATGAGAAGAATGCCGATAGCACACTGATGTTTCAGTTGTTGCTGAGCAGTGCTTACACCAGCCAAGGACTTTTCAGCTTCCCCTGCTCTGCCAGGTGCCCAAGAAGCTGGGAGGGGCCACAGCCAGGACAGCTGACCCCAACTGACCACAGGGCTATTCCAGACCATATGACGTCCTGCTCAGTATAGAAACTGGGGGAGTTGCTGGGGGGCAGCAATCACTGCTTGGGGACGGGCTGGGCATCGGTCTGTGAGCAGTTGTATTGTGCATCACTTGTTTTGTATATTATTATTGTTGTTGTTGTTAGTATTATGATGAATATTATATTATTGTTGTTGTTGTTGTTGTTATTATTATTTCCTTCTGCTGTTTTATTAAACTGTCTTTATCTCAACCCACGGGTTTTACTTTTTTTTCTGATTCTCTCCCCCACCCCACGGGGAGCCAGGGGGCGTGAGCGAGTGGCTGCATGGTGTTTAGCTGCCTGCCAGGTTAAACCACAATAGCGTACAAGTTCCACTAGTGAAAATCAAGACCATCAGCCAGAGAAGAAGAACAGGATCAGGTAATCCATGCTGATCATTTTTATGTGACTGCCATGGTGTTTATGTGGTTGCCTGTAAAGGCTCTGCTGTATTGATCAGTGTGGCTGTCTGGCTAAAGGGCGTGTATTTGTATTTTTGGAATTTGCACATACCCTCACTCCCAGCCAGATGTGTAAACACGTAAACATCTAACAGATCAAGTGCAGAAATCCTCTGGACTTACTTAAGATCCACCAAATTCTCCTCTCCCTTACTACTCCTGCTTCTCAATTTGAGGTATGAAGGGAGAACTCTGGGGAGTTGGTACCCTTTCTCACTGCCTCAAAATCTTGCCAAGATCTTGCTAAGCTGTTGCTTTCTCCGTCACTGTCTACACCCTCTGCTCATGCAACTAGGACTGCAGGTTAACTGACAGCTCACAACTTCACCCCATAACTGATCTTTGTCAGCACCAGCAAAGGTTGATACTTGATTTGTATTACAGCTTAGGTGCTCAGTCGTGTGGTGGTGGGGGGTGGGGGGTTTTTTTGTGTTTTTCTTTTGTGAACCCATAATCTAATGTGAGAGATCATTGCCCATATTTCATGTGCCTTCATGTTAAGTGCTTGACTTAAACTCCTTTGCGTATATTAGGTTATAAAACAAGTGGAGAGGTCACAAAATGCTAAAGGAGAACAGGAGAGATGTTATCCCTAGAGATTACCCTTCTGATATAAAAAGTTCTGTACTACTTCAGTTAATCTAATTTCACAAGTACTACTGAAGACCCCTGTACTTCCCAACTCTGATAATACAGTGATAAGACAGAACTGTGAGCACCTCATTAGCAGGCTGCTATTTACTGTCAAGACCAACCTCTCTACCCCCCTTAGCTTACTGTTAGAATCCCCAGGGATCATTTCACAGTGGCTGTCTCAGCTGATTCTCAGTGTTAGCCATTTTGACTTAGAATGGTTCAAAACCAAGTTAACTGAAGTAAGCTCCATTTGATAATATCTTGTCAGTTTTACAAATAGTATCAACACACTTTTTTTCCCCCGTGTCTCATTTTTGTAGTCATTTAGCTCTGTAGATATGGTATTGCTGAAGGAGAAACCACAGGTTTTGCTCTAACACTAAAAGGCCACTGGAATGGGGCTTATCAGGCATGATTTGTCTGGATGTGTCTTTCTCTTGCCTGGAGCTTTGTTTTAGCTTTTTTAGCTCTAGCAGGCTGTAAGCTAATTTATTTGAGTTTTCTTGTCTTTGTACAATTGTGTGGTGCTATGTCCCTTGTTATAATAATTCTGATATAGCTCTGTGAGTAACAGAGAGTGATAACAAGTACTATTCTAGTGACACAGTTTGTCATGCACAGAATAAATTATGTGATATTGTGGAATATAAACACTGGATAACAGTAGAGGCTTTGAAAAATATAAACACGGGATGACAGACCAAGGCTATAAATAAATCATCACTGAGTAACTACTGATCACTGAAGAGATGACACATTTGGAGCTGGGTGAAACTGGCTTTAGGAGTAACAAAAGACAAGCTTCCAACATAAATAAAACACAACTTATACAACAAATGCAGATTTAACACAGAAATGCAAAAGAAGCAAGGTGTAGAATGTGTTAGAAAACACTTTAAAGCATCCTCTGGTATGAGCCCTTCAAGCCCTTCAAGTATGGGAAGATGCCCCCACCACGTGCCCTTGGCAAAGGATTCAGGATGACAACTCACCATAACCCTTTCCCCCTTAATGAAACCATTCAAAAGTGCAAGTTTGCTTGTTAGTTTTAACTATTAAACTACTACTACTGTGACTGAACTGCAATAATTGGAGAAATTGCATGGTAAGTCTTTTTACTTTCACTCTTTATTTCTGTAACTGGACTAATAATACTTGGCAAGACTGTTGATATTCCAATTAGACCTACAGTAAATTCTTGGATTTGCATATAAAGCGTGTCTCTTGTGCAGTTCAAACACCAAAATTTCATTTTGACATACTGGGAGAAGCAACCAGACTTAAAATTTATTTGAACCTCTTTCACCCAGCTTTTTCTTGTACTTCTAGTGCACTCCCCACCTACAGGCTCTGCTGGGTATTTGTACTATTAAGCACTATGAAATTTGGAAACACTGACAAAAACCAATCCCTTCTGAAACCAGACTGACTTACAGAAGTGGAGCAATAGTGTCACCCAGAAAAAATGCTACTTGTTCATGACTAGTCACTGCTACTGTTTCCTTGGGTGAAGAGAGATACAGTAAAAGTTCTCCTATGGTGGCAGTCAGGGGAGAAGGCTGGTGAACTACCACAGCAAGGAGAAACTGAGATATATAAAAAATGCCTCTAATAGCTAGGAATGACTCACTTAAAATCAAAACTGTTACCTTAGATTCCCCAGAAGTAATACTGCAATCTGTCCAGATTACTAGCATCCACAGCAATTCTGCGCAGCAGACACTTTAGGAGAGCATATAGCCTCATTTAATACTAGTGGAGAAGAACACTGTCAAGTCAGTTTATTTATCAAGGGACGTATCTGGCTGCCAACAATGTAGTTAAAACACTTAAAACCAGCATTCCCACAGAAGTCAGAGAACCTCTTTGAAAGGCTGGACAAAGCTATAGTAATTCTTGGAGAGCTGAAAACAATTTTGACACAGTAAAAGAAAATAGCGGAAAAAAGAGAGGAGGCAAGTTGTGAAGAACCATTTGAGTGCAACCATAGTAGTTACTGTGCTATTTTTAACATGTATTTATTGTTTTAATCAAGATGATTGTGGAAGTGCAATGTAGAACAGTACTAGAGGCCTACCTCTTGGAAAGATTGTATAGGTGTCAATGGGGATGAAACAAGAACCGATTTTTAAATAAGAGCTGCTCAGGCTAACTAGAACATTAGTTGATTTTATTCTTATGCTGTGTAATTGCAACATCCTGTATACTGAGAAAAAAATCTCTATAGACTTTGTTACTAATACATGCCTTCCATAAAACATGCAGAGATATTACAGCAATTGGTAAAAGCAGAAAACTAAAACAGATATTAAGGACATTTACAGAAATTGGTATTCACACTTTCTAAGTGAGACTGAATGCAAAATGTAACTTCTTTTTCCCATGACTTCACATCTTTCTTTTTCCTAGTACAGGATATTCCCCTTCAGGGAAAGCATATCTATTGCACATGAGAAGGGAAAACTTATGCCTTCCTTTCATTGTCTGGTACCTCACAAATACTGATGACTATCTGTGCTAAGCTACCAATGCTGCTGCCAACAGATCATCTCCAGTTCCCGATTTAACCTAAGAAGTGGAGTCTTCTCCTCCTTCCCACTCCCCCACCCAAAAATGGATGAGTATTAGCATAAAAATGGTGTTAGGTAGTGCTCAGTGATAAAATGTATTTGTAAAATTTAGTAGTGGAAATAATATATTATCCATCTTAACCCATCATTTTTCAGCACCTTTGACAATTAATCCTCTCCTGTCCTTTCAAAACACTTCTATTACAATGCAGCTACTTTCCCATCTTCTAGGAATAAGTTGAAGGTTCTGTTCAAATCCTTATCTGCCTAAAACTGCATCTCCAACCTTGAACATCCCCATTATCTACTCAATTTTGTGCACTCTACTTGTTAAGCTCTGTTTAGAACTTCCTTGATACTGACTAAAGGCCTCATTCTTGCTGTTTGCAGTATGTAGTGCCTTCTGCCTATTTTTGTTTCCTAGCTTGTGGTTGCTAGATATAGTGTTGTGGGTGGGACTCAGTCACCTACATGGAGGTATTGTGGCAATTCAGGCTATCTATCTAATGTATTCCACCAGGCTTCCTCCTATTTTTCCAGAAGTGCTTAGCTTTCCCAGAGGTCCCACACCATATTTACTACCCTGCCTGTGCCTCAGATTCATAATGGACATTACAACTGCACTTAACACCTACTGTACTCCACTAAATGTGATTTGTGCCATTGACAGTAGAAGGACACAGGGTCTATATTGACCTGACACTGCAGGGTCTCGGGATTTGTCCGAGACTGTCTTGGCCTGAACTGGATTTGCTTTGTTGTAGCATTTATGCCGAGCTCACTGACTGCTGCCTCGCCTGCTCCAGCTTCAGGTCTGGGGACAGTGTCACACACCCACCCCGTCACTGCCAGACAAATCACAGCCCTTTGTGGGTAGAGGGCTGCAGCTGTCAGCCCGAGAGAAGGAAGCATGCTGTGATATGGAAACACATGAAAGAAACCCACGTGGACCCAAAAACCAAGGAGGACGAAGCCCCCACCATCAGCATCATGCTCTTCACAGAGAAAACATCAGACTGCTAATGGCTTATCACAGCCTACCCCATATTTTGCATAAGGAAGACTTGAAACATCAGCCTTTAGGACATGGAGGGAAATTGGAAGTGTGAGCATAACACCAAAAAAAAGGACAGGCATGAATAAAAAAGTATGTAACAACTTTAACTGCATTTGCTCATGTGTTTTTCTGTATTAATTAGGCACACTGGAGCACTGGGCTGATAAAACTAGCTCATGGTTCTACCATACATTTTGTGTTCCCCTTCGCACATGATGTCACTAACTGCAACCCTGTCCAGACAACTGAATCCCACTCATCCCACCACAGGACAGTTCTCACACCTTCAGTCATTTCCACTGCACTCCACAGCTCAAACCATAATAGGAAATGCAGGGCTATGAGGCCTAACTTTGATGAGGTAAAAAGCATGCCTATTAAGCTACACAAGACCTTCTCCAGTGAAAGTGATATTCAAAGTTAAGATTTTGCGATTAAGAACTCAGGAACAACAAGCAGCATTTACGCCTGAAGGATTGATTTAACCTATTTCCTCTACTTTTATTCATTCTTTTCTGGCATTCACAGAGCTAGCACAAATATCCATTAAGAAAGTTACCTCACACTTTATAAGCCACTGCTTTACTTTCTTTTGTAACTTCTTGAGATCTTAATTACATGAACTGGTCATGTCCCTCACCTGCAGAGCTTCACAACATGGCAGCTCATGAAAGCGAGCCACTCCTCAGACGTGTCACGAGTTCAGAGGATGGAGAAAAATAAGCGTGGAGATCAACTTAGAATTCCCTGCTAACACTCAGGAAAATACACTTTAAACGTGTCATGGCCTTGTAATGAAGATTATCTTATTCTACAAGTACAAAATTTGACCTGCATCATCCACACTATAAAATCTGGTTGTGGGGAGTGAAAGGGGAAGGTGGAGAATCAAAAAAAAAAAAAAAAAAAGAAAGCCCCCTCACATCACCAACTGGCCTATCAGGAAACAGATAACAAGCAGGATCCCACCAATTGGGGAGTACCTTGCAAAGACATCTCTGCAGAAGCCCCTGGAAGCTGCTGGAAGGTTCTGAAAGCCGCAGTCTGGATCCAGGGCAAAGCTAAACCAGAACAAGAAATAAACAACCTGTGCCAGCAGCTGCCAGGGTGAGGAAAGGCTGCTGAAAGAAAGAGAAAATAAACCAAAAAAGTAAACCTCACCCCCAAGCTCACCTCTGAAAACAAAAAGCACAACAAACAGACAAAAATTAAAATAAGTAACACCAACAATTGTTGGGAGGGAGAATGCAAGAGGAAAAGAAGCAAAAAGCTCCCCACAACAAACCCCGTCCAAATAAATAAAGTATCCACAAACTGCCAAAGAATGGGACCACCCCCAAAAAACCCCTGCTGAAAACAAGGGAAAACTCCACCAAAAACTTGCAGAAAATAAATTACCACCTGCTTTTCTCCTACACCTGGATGCACCATCTAGACAGCTCATGCCACATGTTCCCACAAGAAGTGGCAGGTGAAGGAACGAACACCTTCTCGTGGCGGCTCCAGAGACGGGCCGTGGGTGTTGTGAGGCCACGTTCGGGCACATCCCCAGAAGGCATCGTAGGCCATCCCAGACGGCCACCCAGAGCATCCTGCTTTTTCCTCACCCTGTACTGAGGCTGCGCTAGGTCACTGCGCTCACAGACACCTCTGTGGGGGACACGATGATGACATTTTCTGACAGGCAGTCTGGCCAGCCCACTTCTGGCACGACCACTGGTGCTGCTCCTTGCCATGTGGGAGGGGATAGGGCTCCTTGCACATACATCTCCTCTGCTCAAATCCAGCTTTGCTGGCTTCTTGTCTCCCCATTTCTCACTGCTCGCATTTTGTCACTCACCCGGTTGTTACTGAATGCAAAGGGGGAAGCAGAGGTGACACTGAATGTACGTTTTCCTGCACACTATACTTGTCAAATCCAAACAACAGCAAACAAAAAACATAACACTACTTAACGACACATTATAAAACCCTCTGGTAGCCTCTGGAGAACTTTCTCTTTTTGCTAGGACCTAATAGACTTTTGACTTTAAATTTGGCCAAGTAAAGGTCAGACTCTCTAAAGGTTCCTCTGTCACCTTCATTAGACTAGAGAAACAGGGATTTAACACAGACATAACCCTTTTCAGGACAGGCTTTGTCAGAAAATGACATTAGCCCCTTCTGTTTGCCTCATGGATTTTGCCAGTGAGATAAATCACTAAAAATCATGAGTGTCCAGCTCCACCCTCACCTTTTTGCTACGTAATCACACAAAACTTCAGTCTCTCTAATCCCTCTACAGTTCTTAAATACATTTTGCAGCAGTGTAAAAGACATTTTGTTGATCTCACTGACTTTGACGTTGTGCCAAGCACACAGAGAGAGGACCAAATTGCTCCAACCCCTACAATTTTTATACTTCCCTTACGTCACTGTTCTCTCACTCCAGCCAATTTAGGATGCTGGGACCTTGCACAATTGAACTAAGAGGCTTTCTAAGCCTGATCTGCTCATTCTTTTGAAGTCAATAACTGCTCACTAGATAGAAGTTGTAAGTAATATATTTCTCTTTGTGCCTCTTACTGACAACAAAAAAACCATTAATTTAACTTCTTTGGCTGAATGTGAACGAAAGCCTTAAAAAGATGATGAGTGACTAGAACTACGTTGCTGCTGTTGCCCTGCAACTCTCAAAGAGAAATGAAATACTGCAGGGATCCTAGAACTCAGTTACAGGGACTTTCACAGAGAGAATAATTTCAGTTACAATCTGCCAAGCCACACAAAAATACTAGTTCAGCTTTCTGCACATTAAGTCTTCTTGACACTGTTCAATTCTGAAAAGGGTACATATATTTAAGGGACTTAACAAACAATTTATTTCCAGCTGATTACTCTCCGGCAAAGAAACTTCTATGGAAGTGTTGCTTTTTTTCCTACAGACTCAGAATCACATCACTGATATATTTAGTGTTGTCATTGTTATTATAATTCTTATGAACGTAACATCAAAATAGCCAGATCAAGATCTGCAAGTCTGTACACGTGGTAAGAGAAACTGCTAACAATATAAATAGATGAAGCCTGAGGGATGGGAAGACAGTCAAAGAGAAGTGAAATACTCAAGGTCATACAAAGTATCAGTGAGAAAGAGCTGAGGTTTTATCCCAGGAAAAATTCCTGAAGTATTCCATCTGGTAGACATTTCAAAAGTAACATAAACAACTTGCTAAATTAGAGCGATCTAAATTTAGGATGTTATTGTGCATAATGTAATACCCTCTAGCTTAATCTTTTTCAGGGAATCTATAGTGACTTGCTAAATCCATCTGACAAAATATAGAACAATCAGAAATAATAATCTGTTACTCATCAATCCTGCTGTTGGTTATGATGCTAATATATTTATTATTAGTACCTCATAGCACATTCAGCAGCAATGCAAATGATTAATCAACATTAGAAGAGGAGATGTGGTTGTATAGACAGACTCCTGGTTTTTTTCACTTTCATTTTGCTTTTACATGCATGTACATAATAACACAATTAACAGTCGACTAATTCAGAACTGCAGTATGTTTATTAAGCTGTGTAATCATGTGAGATGTTTACAACTATATTTCTCTTACTAATTAACAGGAAAAATGTAAACCATCACTTGATTTTCAGGCTGCCTCTCTTAAAAAAACATTCCACAGATGGCATTTTGGACTAGTGCTGTGCAGTAATGTTTTATAAAAGTTGCATAGAGGCTTATGAACCCCAGTTAATATTTAAAGCCTGCTTTCAGTGGCAGCAGGAAATGATCCATCTATGTCAGCAGTAGACAATAGCAGCAACAAAAGTTTCCTTAGGAGGGATGCCCTTTTGAACACAGGGCAGTTCACATATCTTGTATGGAATTGTTCAATGGGTATCCTGCATGCACACAGTGCCTCCCCTTTTGTTCAGGCTCTATTCACTCACACTTCCAAGTTTTTCGTATCTCTTCAGTCTTATGTGGCTGACCTGTGTGAAAGTTTGCACTCTCCTACTCCTCAAGAAGAAATACCTGTAACTGCCCCCACTCTTCCTTGTGATTTGTATACCTGTTCATCAAGAATAGTTTTGAAAGTAGCTTAGGTCTTACATAAGTTTAGAGTATATGGAGGTTTTGGATTGAGGAATAAACAGAAATTGAGGGTTTGGCTTGTCAAATACCTCTGCAATCGCTATTTTACATCTTTGGCTCTTCCATGCCCTGCAATGTCTCAGTTAAAGAAGACACAAAATTCATTTTTCTAGATACAGGTATAATTCTGTATTACTGTATCTAGAAAAACAGTCAACGAAAACCAAAGTACGTATAATATGGGGAAAAATCCAGAATTCTACAGTCAGTAACCAATTTTGTTCTCTTAAAGATAACCAAAGAACCTGAAATGAAAAAAAAAGGTGGGAGTTTCATACTTCTCAGGTCTTTTTCTCTTCTTGAGCATATAAAAAATCTTATGTGTGCATGCTTACACCTGCTCCTGCAGGTGTATAAGATTCTTTGGGTAAACTTTTAAAACAGGCATGTGATGCAATCTTTCAAGAGTATCACTTCTTTTTTTAATTTTTTTTAAAAAGCATATGCAGAAAATGTATGTATTTGTACACATTAACTCTTTTTAATTTTGAAATACATATATACATGTACATCCATAGAAACACCTGTATGCTACTTCCACCGCCTCTATCCAAGAAAATTGATCTGCCATTACAAATGCTAACATTTGCAGATGTCTGTTACAATTTTAGCATTATGTGTCAAAAGACGTGCATTTGAAAGAGCCTATTTGGTTTGTAGTGTGGACTTTTGAATTAAATACAAGTTTACATTCTATGCATATATTCCAGAAAAGGCTAAGCAAGCACCTCAAAAATGTTAATACTTGGACATTGCAGACATTAGATCTTGTAAATTCATTAAAACCATTTCTAGTGCAGGCACTTGATTTGAGCATGCAGATGTTTGCAACTTTAAAAGTGTATGCGCATGTTTAAGCACATGTATTGTTGCTGTGACCAGATGCTTTGACGTAAATTCAATGCTGGATGTTCATTTGCTTCTGAATGAAGAAGCTGCAGAAAACCAAGCAGCAGTTATCTAAGAAGGCCATGTAGAATGCAGCTGAGATGTAAATGAGCAAAAATATCAGTCTCAAGGACCCTGGCATACACAAAGGAAGAGACACTGCTGAAGTCTTATGAAAAAAACATTTTCCATAGGCAGTTGCATTAAACCTAGCAGTTGTCAATTACAAAGCTGCAGATGTTTCAAAATCTGATTAGGGCTGACTGAGTCCTTTTGGTTTTAGGCCATTGATACCAAGTGTGCTTAGAGATTTGCTAGAAGGCACAGTGTGCAAATCTATATAAATAAAAGTGATGGCAAATTGCCAGGGTATTACATATAATCTCATAATCCAGCAGGTGCTTGCTCTGGGAAAACAAAATGCTTGATGTGGCTTTCAAGTTTTCTACTAGCAGTGCCTGGCATAAAATGTAAATACTCTGTAGTCTTCTTGTTTAGATGGAAGATTAAAACATATGAACCTTGTATTTATCAGAAATTATTATTCCAGTCTTATACTACGGAAGAGCTCCGATTGTATGACCAGCTAGAGAACAGTAATGAGAATGGTTCTATAACATAAATATATAGCTAAGGCTTCAAAAAACAAAAGTAAGGTATGGTTTCACATAGTAATTCACCTAATATTTTTTTATTTTTCCAGTTTCACATTAGATTTTGTTAATATGTCACACTGGCAAAATAATAAGAATTTCCCAGTTACAAGTACTTCTTTAGCAGGGAAGCTGTTTCCAGGTAGCTTTTGTTAAAAGGGAAGACCAGGTGACGAAAAAAAGTATTATTTGGACCTAAAAAAAAGTAAACATACATATAAGAAAAACCAAAAAGCTAGAACCATGATCCAAGCATGAAATACTGATGCCAAATAATGCTTTGACCTGTTAAAGATATTAAAGAAATGATAATCATACTAGAAGTAAATCTGGCTCTATATTGCAATAGCTATTAAAAATTAATTTCAACATGGATCATAATCCCTAATAACATTAGGATTTGAGTGTTTTCCTTTCTATCCAACCCTTGCTATAGCCCTGCAGACTAATATATTCTAAATTCAGAGGAATTGCTACTCTTAACCATTTAGATTTCTGGCAAAGCACAGATCATAAAACTGCTCCCAGTAATTTATTCATTAAGCCCATCAACTTCTGTTCAAACTGACTATGTATATGTAGCCTCATTTTTTCAAGTATCATCTGCAGGGTCCACCAGTCTGCATTCAGCAGCAGGAAGGGTCACTGTCTCAAGAACCTGTTCAAGCCTCACAGTTACAGGCAACTGTATGTGTTAGACATTTCCTTCTCCTTCCAGTTGCTTTTCTTTATCACTTGTAGCATAACGTATGCTTAAGTATTTCTCTTCCATCTCAAAAAGCGAAAATTCTGTATACCACATTTTCAAGGTCCCTTCCAACCCAAACCATTGTATGCTTCTAAGACATGTAGTTTTAAACATCATCCAGTTCCAAGCCCCATGCCATAGGCAGGGACACCTTCCACTAGACCAGGCTGCTCAAAGCCCCATCCAGCCTGGCCTTGAACACCTCCAGGGAGGGGGCATCCACAACTTCTCTGGGAAACCTGCTCCTCCTGTGCCTCACCACCCTCAGAGTGAAGAATTTCTTCCTTCTACCTAATCTAAATCTACCCTCTTTCAGCTTAAAGCCATTACCCCTTGTCCTATCACTACA
>JAKFQP010000082.1:559008-616802 GCA_023375905.1 Nycticorax nycticorax | reverse complement strand
TATACACACACATATATATGTATATGATATGCATATATATCATAATGCTTTTTGTTTTACCTTCATTACTCATACACACTGTTCTAATCAGCTAATAATGTATTCTGACTTGCTTAGACATTTTATCCTAGTCCTGAAGAATCCTAAAGGAAGACCAGCATCATCCAAGACTATATGCTCTTCTGAGCAAGGGCTAAGCCCAATTTAGTTATTTTACAGTGCTGAAATATATTGAGCTGTTTAGAAGTAACAGGCAAAGAGTTTAGTGTTTAACTGTTCAGTGAGGCCATATAGTTCTATCTTCACTAGTAAACTGTTTGCCACATACCCTAGGTATAGAAAATATTTCCATTTATTTCCTCTTACTTCATGGATAGTTTTCTGGGTGTTCACTGATTGATTATTTAATTCACTCACAGCCATGACTAGCAACAGAGATGACTTGACTGCTGATGAGCAGTCAAAATATGCTACTATTTTGTTTTACTTCCATCTCCATCATATGTTCAACTCTGTTTACAGAGAGTACACTATGTCAGTATTCAAAAGGGAGTTCACACTGATGGTTAGAAAATGTTACAACAAGAATCATATGTGGCTATATATAAGAATATATGGATATATCTCTTCATATATACACACACATATACATACACACATGCACACATATACTGTGTATATATTTACACACATAAACTCAAAAGGATAACATGACAGAGAAATGTTCCATAGAGACATTTAATTGAAAGACAAATCTAGTAGTAGTTAGAATATATTTCACAATCTGAGAAAAAGTTTGATAAATGAAGTTTTCCATATATTTTATGTTCTTTTCTTTACAGCTAAAATATAGCTGCAAAGCAGTTGCATTCGTTGTATCTAACAGCCTCTAAATTATGGTAAAAAAATTCGGAAGCTTCTAGTTTTAAAAGTGTACCATAGCAAGACCGAGACCAAATTTTGTACTACCCTAATTCAATGTTGATAGAAGCTACTTGAAATATTTATAAAATTAACATGTGATGAGACTGTAACTTATATATTACATTCATTCCCTTCTCTTATATTCGTATCAACATTTTTGTTAATTGTATAGTTAAATGAATTGTGTTTTGTCTGTAGTAAATTCCTTTACCAGCTATTGAATTTAAGGCCAATAATGTATCTTTCAGGTACCTTTTCAGTCAAAGGCAGGAGATCAAAATTTTCCCAATATCATGGATGTAGGCAGCTAAAGCCAAGGGGAGACATACAGTAGAATACAATAGCTTTTTGTTACCACCTGTTATTAGAGGGTAACAGCCCTGCAAGTCTTAATTACAGACATTTAACACAGGCTGTGTTTAGCCTATTACAAGCAAAATTAGTCAGATTGTCTTAAAGTGTCAGTGAAGCTAGTTTGAATTAATACAGTTGGCTGTAACTGACTTGATTAGGGCAGTTTTTCTCAATCCTTTCTGCTACTGACAGTTACTTCCAGTAGCTGACAACAATCCTATGACGTACATAGGGTTAAAGACACCACTGACGAGCAGTAATGAGCAATAAAGACAGCATTTTTAGCTGGCACTGTCATAACTAAAGATTAAGTGTGTCCACAGTGACCATTTCAGAGAGCTCTCCTGGTCCCCTTGCCTTCAGAGGAAATTAAAATTTGACTGTATCTACACAGTCAGAGCATACTGAATTCAGCAAAATACTCAGAGATATGGACAATGTCACAAAAATACAATGATGCAGAAGAATTCAAGTATGACCTTTTATAAAATTGAATGGTTAATACTTTTGTCTATGCTGGGAAAGATTCACATTCTATTCTTTATAAATTGAGAAAGTTTGGATTTGTTGTTCCTGTTCTCCAACAGAATGGCTTAATTTTCCATGCCTCTTTCCTTAAATGTTGTGAATCATCCAAATTACTTACTTTTGAGATGTTACAACATCTTGATGAGGCAGTCTGAATTTACCGTTGGATTAGTGGCAACACTGAAATATGCTTCCTTACAAAAGGAAATAAGGTTTTGCTCGTATTGTAGAAGTTCTGACTTTGATAAATATGATAAAAATTACTAAAATCCTGTATCTAGAGTCACACACAGAAACCCACATGAAAAAAATGAGACCTGCACTACACCTACCCAGTTCTAACTGATGAGATGATTTGCTGTGCACTGAGAAAACAAAGACCAGACAATTGCCATAGGGAACGTCTACTGGAAAGCAGTTATGAGGAGATCTGACCTCTCTCTACCCTGCTACAACGGCCTAGCCACATGCTCTGTAGAGAAACAGAGAATCACAGGTGAACTGTTAATTACTTTACATTCTTGTAGCACATTTGGGGTGGAGGCCAGAAAGTGATAGTAAGCCAGATAATGACTGCTAATTGGCTAGCTGGGGAGAAAATCACAGAGATTTATATAGGATGATTTGACCAGCAAGGTCATTGTGCTAACCATCCAAGTTAAAAAGCAGTGAGTAGTGAAAACAGCAGTCCGTTGGGGGAACGTATCTGCAAGCACCCAATGCTGCAGAGAGGGTTGAGGCTGAAATAGGAGTGCTGCATGTAAAGCCATGACTGCGGCCAGCCAGGAGTGACTGTCCTGTTCCCCCTGCCAGATCCATGGTGCTGGCCACAACCACACCAGAGGAGCTGGGGCCTTGCTCGGTGTGAATCTATTTGTACGAACATGTGGGTGTGTTATTGAATAGGGACTGCTACACAGTTGCTATACCCATCCCGATAAGTAAATAAATCTTATATTTTATGTTACTGAGGAGTACAGTTCTGTTCTTGCAGCCACTCCAGCCTGAATTCCCATGTTACAATCTGTTTGGGTCAGCACACCATCAATACTAATCAAGAATGCAGTTTGCCTCTCTGATACAGCTTCAAATCAGAGTTAAACGAGGGTGCCATGTAACAGATGGTGTAAGTACACTGGTAATTAACTTTTTTAAAAAAGTGCAGCCTTATTACTAAGCTGAGAAAAAAGCAAAAAGTTTTTTTACGCAAACCAATATAGGTCAGAGTATCGATTATAACATACAGAGTCTGTAGCTCTGAAAGTTGTTTATGAATTTTTGCACAAATCAGACACTATAAAATTGTTATCTCTAAGATGTCCCCACTGCCTTTGCAAATTGAAGCATTCTTAATCCAGTAGTTAGTATATATTTCATACTAATACACAAGGCTAGGATCTAAATTCAAATGTCAACAAGCAAATATGCTTGTACCTAATAAGGTACCTAGGACTCAGTCTAGGTTTGCAAGACATGTGGACCGATAGGAGAGGATTTGAAGATCAACATGATTTGACAGCTATACTGTATGCATTTCATGATTTCATTCTTTTTAACTTCAAACTAGTTATGGTCTAGTCCTGTAAGCAAGCCCATTTGCATTCAGAGACCATTAGGTGTGGTTTTGGAGCACATCTTCTGGTTTAGTTTCATCCAAATTAAATCTGTTCTGTACCATTCCATTACACGAATCAAAGCACAGTGAAGCAGGCAACCAAAAGATATTTCAAAAGTGCACTCTACACAAACTAAAACATTAATGTATGCCCTTCCTAAGATCCCATAATACTTGATAAAGACCTAGCCAGTACAATTAGTTAGCGAGCCAGCTTAGACGTATAGCTGACTGGCCTTAGGGATATGATTCAGTAATCCTACTGTTGTAGGGGCTGCAGACTCAGACTGCTACCAGATCTGCCATAGATCTCCCATGGAGATCTCTAGGATATTTTAAATGGTGTTGGTATCAATGTTTCGGCAACAGAGCCTGAAACAAACACTTCAGTTAAGCTCCAGGTCTCTACAGAGAGTTGAACTGCTTTTCAGGCTGCAGTGACAGTACTGAGTGGTTTTGACTGACTACGGTAGCAGCATAGACAGCTGGATATATGTGTACACCTAAACATCGACACATTTGTGGAAATTTAAATATATGTATCATTTGTTTTATTCTGGTGGTGAATTGTCCCAGCTCTCTGCACTGCACACAAAAGACGTACCACCTGTAACGGTGTGTTGCCACTTTCAGTACCAAACCCCACAACATAAATATAGGATGAGCTAACCTTTGTTTCATACCAAAATGGCTGGTCTTTGCCAAGAGGTACAATTTTATTGCTGGAGTGATATGCCAGATTTCTGTCATTACTCTCTAGTCTATTAGAGCACAAAAAGATTTGTTCTCCAGAGCAGTCTTCCTGACTAAGAAACACCACATGAATTACAAGAGGTTTTAAAAAAATAAGTTTGTGCGTGTCTCACTTTAAGTTAATGTAGTAGTGTCACCAAAGCACAGGGCTTTAAAAAAGATATAAGGGGGGAGGGAGGAAGGCTGTGCTCAGTACACTGTGAGAAATACTTTAAATGGATATATGACATAAAAGGTTCCTAGCACCTCTGTTTGATCTCTAGGGGTCTGGGTTCAAACACAGTACATCAGTAATGGAATGAGATGTTGTGATCCTGAACTGACCTGCAGTTGAAATTCATGCACATTTAAAAACATTATAGACTGTAGTTCAGTAGAAGTAGGACTCAGAAGCGCTGTACCCATTAAACAATTTGGAAATAGCGAGTTATGGAATACTACTGAGAGTCACAAGAAGTCACATAATACTAATCACTGTGAATGCTGATGTGGACCAGCTGTGGAAATACATGTGTATATAAGAAGATTCCTCAACTGGATGCTAATTTCTAACATTAGTCTTATATAAGAAATTATGGGAAGAATAGCAAAAATAACACAATTTCAAGAGAATTAGAGAATATCTTCCATTAGGAGAACATAGTTAAATTACCCTTTTTATTTTATGCAGTTCTGTTAAAAGAACAGAGATGGAAGCTGTGATTGAAATACATTTTGAGAAGTATTAAGTGGGTTTCCAACATTCTTATTTTTGTAGTGAACATTAACATTTCCCATGCTCAGAAACTTCTGACTGCGATCTTAATGCATGCAGCTTAATAAAACCACAAAAGTGATCTGTTATTGTCTTTAGGGAGAAGAATTGTATTTTCATTTTTCCGTTGATTCACAAAATGAAAGTGACATCTATTATAGAGCACTGTTGTATATCCAAGTTATCCTGGAGTTAGCGTTAATGTGGGCTGAAAGTAAAAGGCTTCTCTGATAACTCCTGATCACACTCCATCTGTAGAGCAATTATCTGAAGCAAAGTATTTCTTCTGCCCTTAAAAAATATGGGAACCTAGTAATTTTCATATACCCACACTAGAATTGTATGTCTAGCTAATTAGTTATTGATGAAGATTATACTGGTTTTGTATTCAAGTCTCCAAAAAAAAGGAAGTGGTCCTTCATTTTCTGAGTTTTGTTTCACTTGTCGTGCAATTTTTGGGTGGCCTTTTGTTGTTAGCGTTTTCATTGCTAGAAATGTAAGTAATATCCTTAGTTCTATTATAAACACTGCCTCCATTTCAAAACTCAGCTAATATGTCACAGAGTTTTATTTTCTTTATTAACATTATTGTCACATGTTTGCCTTGATTTATACAGATGCAGTGGGAGGCAAAGTACTATTAATAAGGAAACAACAACTATTTCCATTAATCTTGAGTATGCTGTGTAATTCTGGACATTAGTGGAACAGTTCCAAGGGTATGCTACCTCAGGATTGGCAAAATTTCACTATAATGTTATAGGGCTGATGAACATGGTAGTGACAGACATTTAAAGACATTGATAGTGTTACATAGTTTGTTATTCTAAGATCATATAATCTGTGGTTAATTTTAATGTCTGATTTTCTATGGTGCTGAAGCGCTCATTGGTTTGTTTGAAACAAGCGTCAATTAGCATGACCTGATAAATCTTCGGTAATGAGCATGATCCCTAACACTGTAGAAAATCCTGACAGATAAGACAGATAGAAAATCCTGACAGAAGAGACAGATAGCAGATCTCATTTGCCAGGTGGCCCATAATCCAGGACTGGACCTTTTGCACAGAAAGATAAATGAAAGTAAAACAATAATTGAGTTAAAATTGTGTTAAAATAAATCTGTATTACTTTGAAGGGCCCCTACAAAATGTATTTTCTAATACAATACATTGTATCCTGTCAGACCGACTTTTATGAGCCCTAACCTCACTAGACACTCAAAAATAAGTGGTTTTACATTTGTTTACTGTTTTTAGAAGACATACTTTCTTTTCTAGAGTCCAGAGTCTACAGGAAAACAAAATAAATGTAAATATATAACCTGTCATCCTCTTCATACAGTTACATTTTTGTTATAAAAGCTAAGTTTAAAACCAAGCTTTTTTTCTGTAATGTCTTCTCTATTCCATCACTCCGAACATCCCCCCTCTTCCTTCTTCATCCCCCCTCTTCCTTCTTCTTCCCCCAGCTTATATACTGAGCAGAAGTCATATGGTATGGGATAGCCCAGTGGCCAGTTGGGGTCAGCTGTCTTGGCTGTGCCCCCTCCCAGCTTCTTGTGCACCTGGCAGAGCAGGGGAAGCTGAAAAGTCCTTGACTGGTGTAAGCCCTGCTTAGCAACAACTAAACCAGTGAGTTATCAACATTCTTCTCATACTAAATCCGAAACACAGCACTATGCAAGCCACTATGAAGAAAATTAATTCTATCCCAGCCAAAACCAGGACAGTTCCATACATTCCTGGTGTTTGGCTAGGTAGACACCTCAACGTGAGCTTTATGAAAGGTTGTTCTCTTGGATGTTCTCCAGGATGCACTGGATACATTGGCATCCAGTGTCAGCTGGCTGAGAAGTTAAATTTTACAGTTCATTAATACTTTGTATTGGAGGTCTTTATGAACATTAGAAATGGTTGCATTATTTCACAGTCTACAGATGGGGCTAGAATAAAACAAAAGAGGGCAGATCCTTGTTTTTCAGAAAGGAAAACAAAGACTAGCAAGTCCCTATTTGGAATATAGATACCAGGAAATACTTTAGCATCCCAGAGACTAGTAAGAGAAATTGACTTTTAATTAAAAAAACAAAACCAATATGACCAAAAAAACCTGAATGTAGGCAGTGACTTAAAATGCCATAAAGAACATGAGTAGTATAGAAAAATAAGAATGCTGCTATTGACCCCTCTGTACTGCAATCAGGTCACTCTGTAGTTACATATTCTATTTGAATACCCCTTGGAAAAAAAAATAATACTGACATTCATGACATGAGATGGGGTGGGGAGGAATGAGCTGAAGAAACTCTTAGTAAAGTAAGGTAGGATGCCTGGGGAAACAACAGCCAAAGAAATCATTAATAGAATTGTACCAAATGTTGCAGTGAATGGCCATCAAAGAAGAGCAGGGTCACAAGCTAAAGTGCAACTGCTGATATGACATCCTGAAGGTATTGGAAAATTACGTTTCAACTGATTTTATGAAGCCAGAAGTCATGGCCATTTGATGAAAAACGCATCAGGAATTTTTGAGAAGAGCAAGAAGGAGTTATTACCATCTTATTACAAAGATAGTGTAATGAACTGCTGCACAATGGACTGATGTTTTGTTGTAGCTAATTAAAGCAAACCACATATGATAAATGAGAAGAATAGTCTCTCACACTTCATTGTAATCTAGAGGAACAGCCCATTTTGGATGGTAAATGTGAATAGTTTCAGAAGGGGCTTATTTTATTTTGAACACAAACAAAATAAACAAAATACCCCTCACACCAGTGCTCATAAAGATTATGCTCACTGCTTGATCATGCACACTCAGTATTTGAGAGCAGATTTTCCT
Organism: Nycticorax nycticorax; assembly: GCA_023375905.1. Classification (NCBI taxonomy): domain Eukaryota; kingdom Metazoa; phylum Chordata; class Aves; order Pelecaniformes; family Ardeidae; genus Nycticorax; species Nycticorax nycticorax. The sequence continues at coordinate 609,030 of JAKFQP010000082.1, read as the reverse complement.
ATTGACTCGTGGCAAGTGCCACTGAGCCCAGAGACTGAAAAGCAATTCCAGTGTGAAGAAACAAATCCTTTCTAACTTACATAGATGACAAATCTAGCTCATTTTCTAAAGATATGGTCATTTACCTCAAGCTTTTGATAAAAAAAGTCTTGATTGAGCAAAAAAACTCCACCCTACTTTTATTCATACATAGAAATTTTACCAAAATCTACCATAATTTTGTTTTTAAAAACAATCTGGAAACCACAAGCCAGCAAATGTGCCCTTGCGGCAAAGATGTCTAACGGTATCCCAGGCTGCATTAGGAAAAACTTTGCCAGCAAGTCAGTTCTGCTCAGCACTGGAGAGGCCACACCTGGAGTATGACGCTGCCTGAGCAGGGGCGTTGGACAAGATGACCTCCAGAGGTCCCTTCCAACCTCAACCATTCTATGATTCTGCAAAACCACTACAGAGAATACACTGGTGTTTTGTATTGTGAAAAAATAGCAACCCAGTCTACAAGAAATAATGTATTTATTTTAGCTATTACAACTGAACTAAAAAAAAGAAACAATTCAGTGTAGCTAATGAAAACCAAGTTACAGATAAAATACAACTGCTACAATTTCAAATTTAACCCAGGGAGGTAAATTTACTGTAAAAAGATTAATTTTACACTTTGAAGGCTCCAGGTTATGAAATGCTATTACTCAGAATCTTGATCAGCATGAATCTATGCAACCCCCAAATCCAGATAGTAATTTACAATTTTTGAAGAGTTTTTCTTAGATGATATCCAAGAAGAAACAAGATTAACATTGTGAGATATAAAGTTCCACTTGAAATCTATGGTAGTGCCAAGCAGTTGTTGAAATTGGTTTCTTTAACGGAAGCTGGTTATCCACTCAACCAGAGATTAGAAGCTGGCAAATAAAGAATAAAAAACAGAAGATACATCAGTTGGTTCAGTGAACTTCTCTGTAAACTGATCATGGAAAGAATTAAAATACAGAGGTTATCGTTCAAATGCTTAGCTTTCTCTACCAAGAAACAGGCAGTGGTGCTACTGAGAGCAATAACCCAATGATCAGTTTTTTTCAGTAATTTAAGATATGAAAAAGATCTGTACAAGATGATTTTATATGCACACTAGAAATTCTGGAAAAATATTGTAAACCTTCTAGAAATAGCCACCCAACAAGATCAGAATTTTGTAAAAGACAGCATGTACTTAAAGTACAGCACTGACAGCATATTGCACACATGACCAGGAACAAAAATGATCATGGGATAGACTATTAGAAGTATAAAGTGTCATACTTCTACGGGGTTTTATGAAGCCAAAAGATTTATACCAAAAATGGTCTATCTCTTGTGGGGTTTATGCCCACAGTACTTTGTAGAATTTTTTGTCTTCCCATTTGGTTCTTTTTGTTTCAGTTATGGTAAGGAGGAGGAAAATAGACTGTAACAAATTATTGATGTCAAATAATTTGGCATTGATATCCACATAGATTGCTAGCTGTCTGATGAAAAGCTGCAGGTTTTTAAGGAACTACCATGAAGTTAAAACAATTTTCATGAGGCTTAATGCAAGATCAGCCCCACAAGTAGTAATCTGAGAGAATTACTCCTGCACCTGACACTAGGTCTAAAATCTGGTCTTAATCTCATCAGAGAATAATTTAGGACAATGATCTGAATAAGTAACAAGTTGAGAATAGCTATTACATACCTAGGGAGAGAATCAATCACTGAGATGTTACTGAAAGACTGAAAAGCATTTTAAAATAATTAAGCTTCAAAAATGATGCAGCAGCAATGAGCTATCTATTTCATAAAGGCAAAGTAAGTGTTTTTAATATGAATCTGATTTCTGTGTGTAGGAAAGAAAAAAAACCTGCATCGGTAAGAACCACAGTAACTGAAAGGACAAGCTAGCAGCAAACCACTGATTTATTTCTGTATGTAAACCAATCCTAATTGTAAAGACTGTTTTATTATGAACTTCTTATGCAATACATAAATAAATTTATGCTTGAAGATTGGAATATCAAACAGGAATTTTTTTTTATAGTCACATTTACAAAGTAAGGCTTGACTATGCACTGCTAAGTGAATGGAAAAGTAAGCAATGAGTTGTATAGAAGCAGGATTAAGCTACAGTACTTGATACAATATGTACCATTTCTGTAGGGATAACTCAAGTCACAAAGTATTATAGAAGGAGGAAACCAAATTCTTTACTGAGCTTTGCTGTAGGCCTGCCTGGTTCATTTAAATTCAGCACAACTCCAGCTTTTATACTATATGTTATCCAAGTAAAGTAGGGCATTGGTTCAGAGTGAAGCTAAAATATTTGTCATGTGAGTTGTAAACAATGAACAAGAAGAAGAAAAATATAATGGAATAAAAAAGCACACATCTCCACACTCCAGAGCACTCCAGTCCTGCTACAAAAATTTAGTTTAAGCAGAAAAATCACTCACTTTAAACAATGGAGACTATCTAATAGAAACAGCACATATTAATACTGTCAGTGTGACAGATGGTTGTGCAGTACATAATAAAGTAAAAGACATTTTGACGAGAAAGAAGATGTATCTGATAATTTGCAAATCAGAATCCTGGCAGCACAGCAAGGGAAAGATAACCGAGTACACGTTATGCTGGTGCATCTTTAATGTTTCACATTTCAAGGCAATAAAGGAACGGAGGTGAATAAAGTACTTGAAGAACTGAAAGGGATAAAAAGGATATGTTTATCTGCTACTAACAATCATACCCTATGGCATCTTTTGGTTTGAAAAAATAATACAACATTTCTAAATAGCTCCATACTAGCGGTATGGGTGGATACGTACACACCGTAAGCATTTTAATAAAAACCCTAAATTTAAGAAATCATCCTTAGGGTTTACTTATGTTTCAAATGCCAATGGTTTCAATTTAGCCACAAGTAAATGAAAAACATGCTTAATTACAAGAATCTCTACTTCGAGCATTGTTGTTTTAATTTACAACATATATTGAGTTGCTGATGATTTTTAGTCAATATTTCCTCCAAAGATACCTCTTCTCCCAAAAAATCTAACAGACTTAAATTATAAACTGTGTTTTCAGATAGACAGAAAGTGTTAAAGTTGTATACTATGTATCCAGGACAGGAAGATATATTTAATCTTGAAAAATAAAAACTTGGTTGATGTAAATTGGATCTGGACGATGGCTGAAATGTTCAGGATTATATTTACTTTTTAACAGCAATATTCGCAAGTAAACATGCCAAATATTCACCAAGATCTAAGAAAATGGTAACATCCTCACTTGAATGCCCTTTCACACGCCAGAACCCCATTCTTAGGTCTGTGGAGGGTTCAGGGAAAGGCAAATGCAGAATCAACACTTCCTTTCCTAGTCTAACTTTAACTGTGCTAATTTCTCTTCTTTTGTTGTTGTGATAATTAGAAGATGCACAAAAAATTTGTGTTTCTTAGAAAATTATGTATTCATGTGCCTTACATATTCCTTGGCTTCTATCTTCTTACTTCTGACTACTGGCTGTTCGTTTCTACCACATTTTAAAGCATCCTTATGAATTTACACTTCAAAAAGAGGAACTTACTCATATTTACAAGTGTTTGGCTCCACCACTGTCTGCAGCAGTAGCTGCAAACCTCATCTTGAGCTAGAATAAACTTGGTTTAGAAGAAGGATAATTAGCGATCCACAAAGTGTCTGCTCAGATGAACCTGGATATAACGTTCAACATGTATATGGAACTTAAATGTATTATGTAGTCCAAATTTAATTATTTGCTGTCACTAAATATATCCTTATCTGCATTCTGTTTTTCTTCCGCTGGCAGATGAGGACAAAGAAAAACCCCTCTATGACACATTTCCTAACAGTATAAATTTGTACTACTGTTTAGTAAGTTTAACTGAATTCTGCTTAACAGAATTTTTTTCAGACTAATCACTGAGACTCAAGAGAAACTGGCAATAATGACTATCATTGTCTTTCTTAGTATTTCTGCCAGTATCTATCTGTTCTTGTCAGTAGAGCTCTACAGGTATCTTGTTATGAACATCTGCCATGGACATGCATGATGAAAAACGATCACATCAATGGATTTGGCTTTTCTCCTAACTAAAGAGGACAAAACGGATCAGAGTAGTTCAGTGAAGCTTTAAAAATAAATTTTAAAAAATTGTGCATATATATTTGAATATTAGAAAATAACGAATAGCTGCTGGCAACAGCAGTGCAACAATACAGAGAAAACACCATGCGTAACCTTCTCAGAAGAAGACAGAAACAGCTGTTACTGAGTTTCTGAATGCTGTGTACAGCTCTCAGAAAGATTTATGTTGACATTTGAGACTGCACATTTCCATTAGGGTCGGACATAGGGACACAACTCTCATTTACTCTCCATAAAAATGTATGAGTCCTGCTAAAGGCATTTCATGTCTCATAAAGATATGCGATAACGGTGCTCTGAGAATTACTGCCCACTTGACCATTTTATGATTACAAACTAATGGCAATTGTTAGGCAGTAAACTTGTAGTTACATTTAAGTTACTTATAAGCTAAGTACTATGAAGTGTTGCTCTACCAAGCACAATGCAAAGGTAGAGATGGTCTATCTCTTCCCTTTGCAAGATATTAAAGATTTTGAGAAACGTGTACTCAAAGTTAGGTCTTCTAGTTTACAGTAGGTGGCTAGATAATGTACACCAAGTTTCTAAGTTCTTAAGTCTCTACTATCCAGCTCTTTCAAAGCTTAACACACCTATCCAGGTCTTGTAACACATTGTGTAGTTATCAACTACCAACGATTCATGCACACATAGACACCCTCTCACCCAAAAAAGCCATCAAAATCGTAAAAACAGCATATATACTACAATTTTTAATCCATATTTTTATCTTTAAAGTACCCTGTGGCAAGGGCAATCACAATCTGCTTCCTGACTCCTGCCTGTAAGCATACTCACCATTCTTCCTATTACTCTAATTGTCAAAATGTTTATGTTAAAAATAATAAACATTAAAAATAGGATTTTGTAAAATAATAACCAAAATATTAAGTATGTCATCTTTATACTCTTATTCCATCCATCACATAATAATGACGCAGAGGTGACTCAAGGATTTCTTTAAAAAGATTAACAGTTTTGAATCAGGTATCTTGAGAAACACAGAGAAGAATGGATGATACTACAGTATATAATGCAGAATTGTATAGTGGTTATACACTACCTAAATTTAAGTGCCTAAGTTTAGAGGTTAGTCTTGTGAGACACGCAATAAAAGATATAACCAAAAGCCAATTTAAATCAAGAGCCTGCCACTTCCATTTGACCACAGGTGGAAGCTTGGTAGAACTTCATTATTTTAATTAATTCTTAAACTAATCTAATTTCATGCACCTATTTCCAACAACCTTAGCTTCTTATATCCTACCCTTATGACTACTAGCTTGAAATTTTGTTTGTGTCAACTGAAGCAAGCATTAGTACCTAGTCCCAAATGACACGTGACTTTTCAAAGCTATGAATTAACACTCCAGTAAGTCAGAACTACAGTAACAGAGGCTACACACAGTCAGGTTTAAAACTTCACTGGAGGTTGTACAGAGAATTGCTGTGCTGGTTTTCGCTTGGACAGAGTTAATTTTCTTCACAGTAGCTTGTATGGTGCTGTTTTGGATTTGTGACCAAACAGTGATGATGATTAACACACCAGTGTAACAGCTCTTGCTGAGCAGTGCTTACGCAGCGTCAAGGCCTTTTCTGCTTCTCACCCAACCCCACCAGCAGTGGGCTGGGGTGCACAAGAAGCTGGGAGGGGACATGGCTGGAACAGCTGACCCCAACTGACCATAGGGACATCCCACACCATATGTCCTCATGCTCAGCATATAAAGCTGGGGGAAGAAGAAGGGGCGGCACGCTCAGAGTGGTGGCATTTGTCTTCCCAAGTAACTGTTATGCATGATGGAGCCCTGCTTTCCTGGAGATGGCTGAACACCTGCCTGCCCATGGGAAGTAGGGAATGAATTCATTGCTTTGGTTTGCTTGCGTGTGCAGCCTGTGCTTTACCTATTAAACTGTCTTTTAATCTCAACCCATGAGTTTTCTCACTTTTACTCTTCTGATTCTTTCCCCCATTCCACCAGAGAGAGGGAGTGAGCGAGCGGCTGCATGGTGCTCAGTTGCCAGCTGGGGTTAAACCACAACAGTTGCAAAAAAGTATTCTCCGTGAAGTATTAATAAAATTACAATAGACTGCTTTTTCATTTAAATTTATAAGACACATAGAGAGATGCAAAATAAATAGCAGAAAAGCTACTCTTGAAAATGAGTCCATTAGCCTTTAGTAATTTACACCCAGTACATCAAGTTAGTTTATTTCTTTGCTAATGGGTAAGCTACTGCCATTCAGAATCAGTTAGATATCACATATAAATCTAACTGGTCAGCTCACTGAATTTTACAATCAGTACAGTATTAGCTACTTCTATGACTACAAATTTGCTTGTTGCTGATTACTTTTTGTAAAGAAACAGCCTTTATCATTACTATTTCTTCCCCTTTTTAGAATAGAACTGGGTTTTATTGTCTTTTTTATGGTATTTCAAATATAAAAAGATCAGGCTACATTGCTTTGTTCCGGATTTAGTACAGCTGATCCCAGCATCCTGTATTATCAAGAATACAATGATCCAGAAATAATCTTACAAGATATGAAATAAACTTTCAGGACACTGAGGCATGTCAGTCAGTGGGAAGTAGCATTAGCACACAATTCACACAGTGAAGGAAGTGAACTTTTTCGCTGAAGAAACAAATCAAACATGAAAAAAGAGGAATTAAACCGAGAAAAATAAAATATTAGAACCATAAAAATGACACATTTCTAAAAGAACTGGTTGGTCTGTGTAGTGGAGCGTTTTCTCTCCTAAAGGGAAAAGTTAGTTTTGTGTAGTCCTATGGGCCAAGTTTTAAGCTTAAGTATCAAACACTGTAATATATGTGATTTGAACTCTGTGCAACCTGGACTTCAATAAAGAAAGTGAATTAGACTATATTTCTAGCTAAGCCCTAAAATTTGGTATTTGACATCTTTGGCAACTATTACATACTTGTGCTAATGGAGAAACAGTAAGGAACTGGCTACATGAAGAAAGCGTGAGTGAGAAAGTTATATCCAGCTTCGCAACTCACAAGACTGTGGCAGTGTGCTCCCCCCCCTCGTCTCTGACTCCCCCTTCTCTGACCTCATTCAAGTGATAACCACCTGTGGCAGTGGTGATAGATGCACCTGGTCTGTGTCTCATCATGAAGGATACACCCACTGGATGTGGGGGGAGACAGATAACAATACAATAGCCAAGGGCTATTGTGGAATGTGCCCACCTAAGCACAGTGGTCAGTATGCAAATATGACTATGAGCCAATTATCTTACCCCCATAAATAGTGAGCAGTCCAAGAGCCCTTTGAGCTCTCCTGCACGGCAGTGGGCTGCATGCCAGGATCTCCCCTTGAGCAGGGACGCCTCTCAAGGTTACTCCTCGAGGTTGAGAGATTCCTTACCACAACAGATTCTCGGTAAGTGACTAACAGCATGCTAACTTGGAAATCTTAGCTAAGTGACATAAAGGATTAATTGTGCATATATAATCCTTTAGACATAAACCGTTGACCAAGTCTGGGACTAGGATTGGATCCAGCCGCACCTAGACTCCTCTCTGAGGGAGTTTAGAAAGCAAGGGGATCTTTTCTGAACCTCATGACTCAACGGGAGGGTCTCCCTGACTGTTTTGTCTGACCCTGTCCTCTGTGCAGTAAATAACAAAGTGTACCTTGCCATCGAATCTCATAAACTATTGTTGCATTTATCACTGACCTTTGTTAACTCACTGTTTTACACCAATAAACCACATTATTTTTGCCTCCTCCTCTCTCACTCCATCCGTGACAAAGACTTAAAATTCAGAATTCTGGAGGCAAGATGCTCCCAACATTAAACCTAGATTTTGTATTTCTAGGTAACTTGATTTCTTCAGCAACTGATTCAAATTTTTTACTGTAGTTCTGAATATACATTTAAGGGTAGATTTCCTGTTCTCACCACAAAAAATGACAAGCAAGCACTTGCATACCTTGATCTGGGGCAGATTTCATGATGATAGGGTGGAACCCAGTTCTGTAAAGCGTCAGGAAAGGTACTGAGGTGGGCAGTTAGCAGTTAAATGCACTGAAAATTTCTACAGATAATGAACAATCATGAGAGACAGATATGCCAAAGATACCCAATAAGGCAGCCTTAACACTGAAAGTTACGGTACTATGTATGTGAATGAAAGACCAAAAATAATCACAAATTAGAAATTGTTGAGAGAAAACAGAGAAAGTGGAAGAGAAAACAGAAAGGAGGCAGCTTAAACTACCATGGTGGAATTTCCAAGGTATCCTGAAATGTTGGAAAAAAAGCAAGCTTTAACACTTGCAGATGTTTCCATCATTGATACTGTTTTTCAAAAAGTTTGGCCTTAGAATACACATGTGCAGACAAAGACAACAAAATAACTATTTGGCTGACTTACATTAGAGGAGGAAAGGCTGTGAAAACCGCTCCTATACATACAAACCCATTGCAGACTAGGCATCCAGGAGTTCTACCGTAATTCAGGAGAAAAACTGTAGGGAGGCATTTCTCTCATACTCAAATGTTTAAGTCAAGTGAAAAAAGGGCTGTCACTCATTTGCAGGCCATGTCTATGTGTGCAGACCTAGCAATTTGGTTTGAATGCAGGAATACCACCCTAACTTAACAGCAAGTGGATAGCAAACATTTATTTCGAAGAAGGAATTATGCTAATTTTGAAAATATTATTTCTCCTGTAACTAATAAAATGTGAATTTGGCAGATGTACAACTATAAGCAAGTGACTGATTAAACAGGGTTATTTTGTCTTCAAATATATGAACCTAATAAACACATCCACTAGATTTATGGAAAGGTTAAAAGAGATATGAAAGATAAAGCAATATTAAAATGTATTATTTATAGGCTTTATTTAATTTCAAATATAAATTTAACATTTTAAACTTCGTCTTCTCCGAAAGAATACCTGCTTTCAATATATTAGGGCCAGGATTTCTTCACTCTTAATGCTTGATGTTATGCTGCTTTTCAAATAACTCTTACCTGACACAGGGAGCTATTCACCAAGGAAATGAAAAAGTTGGAACTTTAGTCAGTAAGAAAGGAAGAATTACTTAAAGAGAAAAACTAAAATTAGATGCATCTGTCCCCTTCCCCATAATTCCTGTTTTCCAGACCTGGAAGCTAGCAGGATAAAAACAAGCCATGGTTTTCATCATGACTACGTGTATAGTTTGTTTCACTGACAAGGAGGCAGTGTCAGCGGTGCACTGTGGTTACATATTTGCCTTGACACAATCTTTATAAAGTACACAAATGTTAGAAAAATACCCCAGATACTTCCAACTTTTTTGGCCCTACAGCTCAGTCCAGGAACAATATTCAGTGTCTCAAAGGCTCCTTCCTACACATAAATGTTACCCTTAACAACTAGTAACTTGTCTGGGTTTTACATTGCTACAAACTCAAATGATTTTGAGAAGTGAGAGCCAGAGTTGGAAAGGAACGGAGACCGAACTAGCTGTTCTTGTTTAGTCAGCAAAACATGAGAACTAGAGCTCTCCTAGTTTATACCAAAAAATCCCTCACCTTGGCTTAGGCAATATTGTATTTTCAGGGCAATTTATAAGTAAGAGAAAGATTTCTTACTTAGTTTAAAAAAAACACATATTAACACATACGCATATATTTTTAAGAAATGGAACAAAACATTTCTTCCTGTTTCTCTCTTCTACAAATATATTGTGTTTTCTATTGTTTTGCCTAATGCTCCAAGGAGTTGGGAAGAAACTAGAGTACAAACCTGTCTCATTTACGGGGCCATAAATTGAACTGCTGACACCAAGTGCTTCTGTTAAAACCCACCCTGGATGACTATGAAATGAAGTACCAGAAGATAAACAAGAAAATCTGCTTCAACAACCACCTAAAGATAAGTAATAATTTACCAACCTATCACACCATTGTCAACCTGATCAAGAACACAAATAGTTAATGACTGATTTTTTTTTGTTCACACAATAACCATACTGTTATATTTATGAGTAAAGCAAAGTTAGTTAAATTGCAGCGATCTTAACTCCACAGTTGCCTCCAAAATTTTTTTTTGCTCTTATTATTTGAATTTCGCTACATACGTGCTAATTTGCAGAGAAAATGAATGTTTTTATCAATCAGAAGTAAACCTTTGGTGAGGTAGCAATCCATTTAAGTAATTCTAAAACAAGAAGCCAGGCTCAGGATATGGGTTAGCATCAACACAGGAGGTAAGAACAATCAGATATTTACTATGACTGATCTGTGCTCAAAACTGTGGTTCGCTTTCCTGCTAAGAAATCTGTTAAGTATTGGAAAAAAACACTGGAATGATTATTTGGCCTGAGAAATTGACACAACTGAATGGTCCTCCAAAGAGTTCTTAGTGAATAGATCAGCTCCTCAAAATAGAAACAACAAAAAAAAAAAAGCCAAAACATTCTGCTGAGCATTTGGTGATGCTCTTCTGTCTCCCACTGTGACCACTGGATACTGAAGCAATACTTGGTTTTATGGTTGCAGGCTTACTTGAGCACTGTGTAAACTAAAGGGGATGGCGGCTTAAAGTGTTGCTGAGAGTCCTGAAGCAATGCTGGATAGTGATATCAAGAGGACTTGGATTAACACAATTTGAGCTGCAGAATCTTTAGAAGTGGAAATAACTTGTGAAAAGATAAAATGCAGCTGGAGAAAACTCTAAATTAGAGTTCACATATATAATGCAAATAATCTCATACAATAAAATTGACCATATACTTTGAAGGAATCAAAGTGGAAATCAACAGTGTTACAATTTCAGCAATATTTCTATTTTTGGATATTTCTTTCAATGTTTCCACTTTCTTGGAAAAATTGTTTCATACTGTTGCCGGTAATGATCCTTGTCACAGAAGATGCCATAGTGGCAGTAACCAGTATGTATTCAAGTAGGAACATTCTTACTGCACTGCTGGCTACTTTACACAGAAGGGAACTACTTAAATGTGAATGAATAAACATAAAGGACTAATCACACAGCAGGACTTGTGCTTTGCACCACCTTGTGTAGTTAAAATCAGCAATTTCCTTATGCTAATCATTTAATTCCATCTGTTGAAATCCCGCCAGCCACATGTCTAACATAATGATCGAATTTGTACTTCAGAGTGTCATTCACATGTCTACCATGCCTATTAATTTATTCCCATGGGTGATGCTATGGTTGTATAAAATAATCTGTAACACACGTTAAAATCGCAGGTGAAACATGCCAATGGGTAAGCTATATCTTCTTAAAAGAAGGGACACTATTGATTATTTTTTTTTTTAAAAAAAAGCTACATTTCTTATCCAGGAAACAAAATTTGCAAGATAAATTTTCAATGAAAAGGTTAATATATAGCGAACCAGGAAAAGAAAGATTGTTCTATTTGTGTACAAATTCAATTGCTAGAATAGCCAGATTTACAGTTTCTTGAGTAGTCTCTCCTGTCCTTATGTTACTCAGTGCAGATGAAGCCCTATTCAAAACATAATGTGGCTAGAAAAAGACTGTATTCTTGTGAATATACATGACTTGCATAATGACAGATCAGGCATTTTCCATACTTCAACCACTTGACTTTGTAACCTATACAGCCGTCATTTAGCATATTTTGTCTAAGTTTTCTGAGCATTCAGTTCAACAGGGAAAAAGAGATATACACAGGTATACACCACATGCAAGTGTATGACTTCAGTCTCCAGTCTTCCGTATTATCTGCATAGATTTCTGCATGTTTAGTTACATATTAGGCACTATCGGTGGCACTTGGAGAAAGTTTTTTTCAACAGAGAGGCACACTGCTCAGACAACATCAAAGTGACTGTTGCAGACTTCTCTCTTGAAGTCACACCTTCCTCAATTCTAAAGAAACTCTTGCATGGCCTGTGCCAGGTCTGCAGACTGCAGATGTTAGAGCCAGCCATCTCCCTCCCCTAGCTATTAACACTGCTCTGGCAACTCCCAAGCACTCTCAATGCAGCGTATGCTGCTGCTGCAGGTGTTGCTTTGGCAGCAGTACCAGCTTAGCTCTTAAAAATGTTCATGTTCAGTTATCATTCTGTCAGATCGCCAACTTTCTTCCTGAGGAGAAAGACAAAATGGCTGAAGCTGAACTTTAAATGTTTTGCTAGCATAGATGCAATGAACATGGGGGGAAAAAAAAGAATCACATTTCCATCCAACACAACTAGGGGGACAAGACTCTGGGTAGACATGATTTATACAAGATGATTCCTGGTACTGCTCTTGCTTGTGTCATTCAAGAAGGCAGTTTAATTATGGTGAAGGAAGAGTTCCTTTTGCAAGTAGTTCTCTCTCCAGTAAAGGGATTTATTGGTATCATTGCCCTTGCAAACTTGCTGCAGTCTGGCTAGTCTTGAAATTCAGCCATAATACAGTGGCATTTCATAAGAGAAAAAAAGGCAGCAGAGTTTTGTTCTTGCTCAATTTTTAAGGCTACTTCAAGTAAGTGTGTTAGACCAGAAAGAAAGGAGGTCAGAATGATCTCTAGTAACAAAAAGTGTCAGTTTACACAGAGATGTTGATTTCCGTGATGACTTTAACACATGTACATGTGTGAATATATACACGGTCTGCTCTTCTGCATTATCTGTTCAGGTACAGTTGGCTGTTGTTCTAAAGAGCACAATGTCAGCTCTTATATGGCTAAAATAAAGATTTAGAGAGGTGACTGAAACATCAGTGAACTTTCTATGCTGCACTGCAAAGGGAGCTAAACTGAAAAAGTTTCTTTATGAAATTTGCTGCTTGTAACATTCTATTAAAAATTCAAAATCAAAGTAAACATTACACTGTATTTAATGTTAATTTCTGAACAACAGAGGGAGAACAGCAAGGATGAAGTAGAATTTATCATTCAGAGATACTAAATGTTGAAAAGTTTAACCAGAATGCTGTGCCTGTTTATCTCAACAGTTCGAGTTCTGTATTTTCTATCAGGAAGGGCTATGAGGTTGGATGGAGCTCCCTTCCCCGCTTCCCTGCGCATCTGTACACTCAGACCCTGGGAGAGGAAGCAATAGTCACCTCCCGACTGCTATTCTAACGCCCACAATGAAGAGTGAGGAAGGGCTAGGCAGGAAAGGGGTGGAAGCTTTGACAATACACCAGCTAGTATTCCTAAATCAAGGAAGTGAAAAGATGCAGTCCACACCTAGGAAAGCACCATGGGATTCAGGATGCTTCCCTCTGTGTGGGGAAAAAAATGGGAATAAACTGTGTTTCATTTATGATGGCATTCTAGCACCATCCTGATATACTTCATTTGTGCTATCTTCCAAACTCACACCATGACTGTGAGATGTATTTCCTATAGCATTTTCTTACTATTTTTACAAGTCTGGATTAGTTGCAGGCTTTGATTTGTTTGTATTTACCACATCAGTCTCGAAAGACTGATCCTGCTACATTTTAAAAAAGCAGTATATTGTACCTCCCATAGTCCTACTGATTACCGTGCTTTCGCTTTCAGATTACGGTGTGTCTCAACAAGTGTAAGGTTCAAAGTGTGGCCTATGCTTAGTAACTCCTATGAGCTGCCTCTAAAAAATTCGGTGAATAATCTAAGTTAATGAAATGCGTAAGCAGTAAATGGTAAGTTAATACATGAGAAAACTGGGGAGGTGCTAAGTGCAGAACGGATCTAATCATGGAGATGCTAAATGCTTTCTGAGAAGTACTCAGTCTTCAGTAATGCTTATCTTGGCTGAAATTCACTCTTTGATACCTTTTACAACAGTACGATCGACCGGTGCTTGTAGGCCTTCAAAAAGGATATTGAAGAGGCTCGCTCCTCTTGATTGGTACCCCACCCCCCCCTTACCACCTTGGTTATTTACTCTGTTGGTTGGAAGGTACAAAGTCAAACTAATGGGAACATCTGAAAGAATCACACAGATCCACTTTTCTCAGGGGAAAACAACAATTTGAACTGGAAACAAAGATGGATCAAAATTACAAAAGAAATTTAGAAACTTTAAAATTAGCTGGGTATTGTTTAAAAACTAAATATTGAATGCATGTTATGTGCGTAAGTGGTAAACGTTAAATATTTAACATTTAACATCCTCTCTCATACCACGTACAAGTCACGCTATTTGAAAGTTACTGTACATGTAAGAAGCAACATTCAAGAACCATTGATATCTGCACTGCCTCCAGTTTACGCTATTTTTTAATGTAGTATTTTCAATGCCTACATTTTCAAAAGTAAAATTCAAGAGCCCTGAATTAAAAAAAACTAGGTCTATTTTCTGAACATCAAGCCCTGTTGTGTCTGAAGTTTTGTACCCACATATTCACAGCAACGTATGGAAGTCATTAGTCACCTTCTGCTGCAGAAACTAAATTTATTTTTTCCAGGTAAAGGCACACTGTTTTTTTATTTACAGTGATAAGGCTTAACTTAACAATTTAAAACACGCATCTTAAGCTTAGTGTATGCAGTATTTAGTACTGGAAATTTGGATTTATTTTTTTTTTCCAGATAAACTCCTATTTCACAATAAAACCTACGCATGTATGTGTGTGTATAAAAATATGTATATTAAAAAAACTGCTGATGGCAGTTTTCATAACTGAATAGAATTTTACTGTATGAATCATGAGGAAAGGAGATGTCTGAAATTATACACCAAAAGACAATGCAGGATTCTTCCACTCACTGCCAGCTATTGCTGCTCTCCCAGCTATTGCTGCTCTCCCATTTGAAGGATAGATGCGGCTTGGAGAGGATTTTCTTTATTGTTCTGAAGCAGTTGGCTCTGAGTGTAAAGAAAACATCACGCTGAACTACCAGGAGCAGCATTCATTCTCATTTGAAAGCAGGTCATGCATTCAGCTTTGCTCTCAATTTCCGAATAATCTCAGCAATACGCACCACACACGCTACTTCAGGCTTCTAAAAGGACACATACTGGTAGCATCCCTTAACAGACTTATCTTACTAGTGGTCTGGGCTTGTCTTTTACTTCAGTTTCTAATTTTGCACACCTGCCACAATGAAGCAACCAAGAAGTCTGCCTATGTCACTAACTGACCTTGTTGGGTTTTTTTGCATGTAAAACCACTCAGCTTTTCCCTCAAAACAAAGTGAAAAATAGTATAATCACTACAAATTCTGTCATTGCTTCTCCAAAAGTATCTACAGATAAGAAACAAAAACAAATGAACTGTCAGCTTAATGCTCAGAACAACGGATTTAACTGGGTATTGTCGTTTTCAACACAACTTCCATTACTGAGGACACAACCCAGAAAGGTATTTAGATCCTATCCCCAAAGGTGGCTGTTGTTGTATGTTAGCCAGTCACATACTCAACTTACTACCCCCAAAGGCCCTCAAAATTAGCAAGCATTGAGTTTTACTTTTAGGTCTTTTGTTTCTGTACTGTACATCTACCAAAGAGGGAAAAAGATAACACTTAGCAGCAGCAAATGGTAATTCAGCTACTCATGCTCAGCATATTGTAGTCTATTTGCACAATTCTAATTACTAAACAACAAATTCAGTAAGGGGAATATAAATTGGGGGCCACTAAAACATTACACGGACTATTCCGTTCGTCTCAATTTGACTGTGTAACAATTACAGAACTAATAATCAGCTAGGGTGGTATGATGCTATTACCTGATCTCTACTACTCATTGGCAGTTCACTGCAGGTGTGGCTATGTTTGTGCCTGAACTACTAGATAAAGTTCATGCTATTGATTTTACCACCCCACCCAGATAAAACACCCCCACAGATACTTTGTGATGATCCAGCTGGGTCTTATCCTGTGGGAAGTTAAACCTTTCTAGGTTCTACAAGGTCTGTAATGTTACACATACTAACTGTTGGAGGCAGCCTGGAAAAGAATCAGAAGGTGGACAAGGAGACAGCAAGACTAAATAACTGCTTCTGGAACACTTGCCTTGGAGCAACATCATTCTGAATACGTTTCAAATTTCCCAAGTATCAGCCAGAGGAAAAAAAAACCCACACCAAAAAGTGGCAAAATAAGCAGTGATGCAAAACTTCAGAATAACACAATCGTTCTTTTATGGGCACTTGTAGGGAGTGTTCCCCATGAGTGCAAAGATAACACTACCTGACAAAATAACCCTCTTTCATTAAGAAGCACACCACCATTATCATCTGGAATGACTTCAGTTGCTGTTTCCTAACCAAGACGACACGGGTAGATGAACTGTGCAGCTGTTATAAAAGAATGATTTATATGCTGGCATGTAAGGGATATTGCTACTATGCATTACAAAGATACCAATTTTTTTAAAAGTGTGTACCTGAAGTTTCACAACTGTGTTACTGTAAATGAAAGAATCATCAATCAAAAGTAGATACTTCTCTGTTGTGCCTGTATCAGTGGTTAGCCACCACAGGAAAATTAAAAAAATGCTACTTTGCCAGGAAAACACAATGGCTGTTGTAGTACTTATAACAACATAGACATTAATGGTGTCAGTGACCTTGGGCTATTTAATAAATGGAAAAGGAGTAGTATTATGTTTACCTTTAAGAAAAGTGGGAAGCAAGACTGGGGCACTATACACCAATCAGCCTCATCTCATGGGCATGGCCTCTCGGACCGATCTCCAAACACATAAAGGACAGGAGTTAATCAGGAGCATTTTACATGCATTTACCAAGAGCAAATATTACTTGACCAACCTGTTTGTATTCTGTGATGAAAACTGTAGCTACACCAATGAGGGGACACTGAGGGGATTTAATATATTTTGACTTTAGCAAGACTTTTGACACTATATCCCACAGCATTCTCATCTGGAAAATGACAAAATCTGGGCTAATGACCAAAATACTTGGTGAGCTAAAAATTAGCTGGACTGCCAGGCTCACAGGGCAGTAACCAGTGGCTTGACATCTAGTTGATGGCTGGTAATGAGTGGAACACCTCAGGTCTTCATACTGTTCAACATCCTTCTCAGCATATGCTACACAAATATGCATACAGCACAAAGCTGGATGGGGAGAGAGGTGACAGTCTGAATAGCACACTTTTAATCCAGAGTTGATACACTTCAGGGCTGGGCCCACAGAAGCCTCATGAAGCTCAGTAAGGAGGACTGCAAAGCTTTGTTGGTTGAGGCAGAATGAGCCCATGGTACAGCGTGCGCTGGGAGGTGATGAGTCAGCAGTCCCACCGAAATGTATTATCTGAGGGTTACAGTGGATGCCAAGTTGCCACCCCCACCTTCAGTTAAGCACAGAAGTGAGTCCAGTTCAAAATAACTGGGCATACAGGTGGCAAGATCTACATGGGAGAAGCTAAGGGAACTGTCTTGTTTAATCTTGTGAAGAGAAGGCCAGTGAGTGCTCGATTAACAATGTGCAACTACTTGGAGTGTTACAAACGTGTATTATTTTATTCGATTAATTCTATTTGAGTAATGACAGAAAATGTAAGGGACAAAAGTAACAGATTGTAAGAAGGTTCAAGCTGGACATGTGGAAAAAAATTTCAGAGAAACTGTGGAGTTCCCTTCTTCAGAGGCTTTCAAGATTGACTAGACAAAGCCATGACTTGATCTAGCACTGACAAGAGTCCTACTTTAAGTCAAAGGTTGGAATAGATGACCTGCAGAGATACCTTCAAGCCAAAATTTCTAGGATTCTATGATTATTTCCCCTTCTTATTTCAGAAGACTGTGTAGACCTTTTATTACCAGTCTAATGAAGCTTTTGGAGAGAAGCTGGACTGCAGAGGAAAATATTCAGCCTCTGTAACTTTTACTTAACCCATTAAATGCTATTATTTTCTGAGAGACTGACCAGTAGATAGCAGCTTTAGTCTAGCTGGATGCTAAGTCAGATGGTACCAACCCTATGCCTGCAGCTACACTGTCAAGCTGTTTTCAGGCAATTCTTTTCCTGCTGGAAGGAAGGAGACATACTGGAGCCAGTTATGCTTGTTCCTGCCAGAATGAGTTCTTCCATTCCAGTAAAACTGACATTTGTGAACTTTGTAGCTGAAGGGAACATTCTGTGTTGTCAAAGGGGTAGAGGTAGGACTATGGCCTGAAGCAGGTGTACTCTCCAGCAGCAAATGTGTATGTTCATTAATTTTTTCATAATCTAATTCTTATCTTTATCAGTCATACTCACATAAGCTTAATCATCACTACATCATCTTCTGCCACATCTTGTTCAAATGTAAACACTTCTGTGCCAACATTTTAATCCATGTGCATTTCTTTCTCCAATCTTTCTTTTTCTCCTTTGTGATCTCTCTAGCCACTCTCTTTAATTATAGTATTCATGGCAGAAGGAAAGAAAAAGCTTTGATCCATAGTTTAACCAGTCCATAATCAACAGAAGCTTCCTAGTTTCAAACACATGCTTATTTACAGGTCTTTACTAGAACCCCAGAATTCCTCTGCAAACACAGCCAAAGTTGGTCTTTAGTTGCTAATGCTTACTAATTGTTGTCTATAAGCATACAAAACTCAAATAATTCAATCATAAAAACAAATCAGCTGGGACTATAAGGAGACCTATGCTTTGACTTCCCACGTCTTCTTGACTTGATGAGCATACTCTGGCAGAATCTAGATCTGAACATGTGCATAACTGACACGTGCATACATACCCGTTATTTCTTGGTAGGTTGCTGTCTGAACAATCTTGTTATTATGCTACTAGGTATCATCAGATTTTACTTGGATTTATTGACCCTCATATCTAAAGTAATCTCCTAAAACAAACAAAGCAAAAACTTAACTGAACCGGGACTTTGGTATTTAATCTCAAAGGTACAATCACAGAGATAAAGTCACTCACATTAACTTTCCTTATGTGAGAGCGCCTACATATAAACAGATACCCTGAAAGCAAAACACAGTTCAAAAGAATGCATATTCTAATGGCTAAAGTCGTTTAAGTGAAACAGCTTGCTCTAAAAGGAGCTTTCCACAGACTTTTCCAGATTTTTATTTTTCTCCTAATAAATCAGAAGATATAGTAGTTTATGATAATATTGTTCTATTTTATTTATTTTGCAGTTACTATATTAAAAAAATCAGGATATTAAACTGTAGTTCAGAAATAGAAGGGAAGTCAGACAAAATACAATTTTAGAGTCATATAAAATGACTAGCTGATATCTGCCGTAATTCAGTGAGATATAGGCCACTGTTAGATACTAAACCTAAAAGAGCATTGTTGTTCTCAGGTAACATTCAGCATATTGAAGAAATGTTATCTCAAATGTATATGGAGTTATATATTATGTACATATATATGCTTATTGATATAACACAAACTTATTGATATAGTGAGTCAGTAAGAAATCATCACTTGCTGGTGACCAACACACAATACCTCAGATGACATTTTTGACAAATACTATCAAGAGACAAATTTAACAGTCTATCAGTTTTATTATGAATAAAAATGAAGTGTTTGCCCTTCTTCAAAACAAGTAAAAATAGTTGCTAACAAAATTCACAGAAAACTGAACTTCTACCACTGTCTTACCTTCCCCACTATCTGATTTTTATTTCATCATTCAACCAGCTTGCACCAGAAAAATCCTAAACAGTGCCTAATGTACCATGTTTGGCAGACTTCCCATTGGAAGGAGTTTCAGGAAACAAGCCTGTGGATTGCTGGGATCGCATATCAATAATCTATAAATTTAATTTTTCAGTTAAAACTGATTTGGTTTTCCAAACCTGGCAAGACCTGGAGTGGAAAACAGATGCTTCTCATTTTTTTCCCAGTGCATGTCACCTCTCTAGAGGAGATACTTCAAATGATACAACTAAGGCATTGCACAAGCTTCGTATCGTCCTGGCTTTTTTAAAGTTTACCATACTAAGATGACTTCAGTATTGCCAATGTAGTACCTAGAGTCTCATCTTAATTTCTGAATCTAGCCAGCTGCAGATATTGAAAACTGTTGAGAGATTTACAAAACATAACACAAAACAAGTTGTTACCAGTATAAAAGTGGGATAGAAGACTGGCTTAAACTTTACACTGTTGCGCTATAAAAAAAGTCTTTAACCTTTTCTAATCCTTGCATCAAACATCACTAAATAGCTGGAAGGAATAAAAATAGGAGACACCTGTTTGCTGATGAAAAAAAAAAAATCAAACATGGTCAAAGAATAGATTTGACTCTTCTAGTAAATGTCAGAGCGTATTTATTTACCAAACAGGAGAGGAAATTTTCCGACATGGAATGGGTTGTAAACCGCCAAACTTCAGGATACTCTCAGAGACTCTTCCTGATGACTGCAGTCTTCTTCATCTCTCTGGGTGTTTTGCATGTGTTATTTTTTTAGTTTTTATCACTCATTTCAAATCACTGAAAATTTAGTATGTAAACAAAAGATGTTCATTCCAATAAAGCACTGGCAGTGATGAAGTATGTCTTCTGTTCCTTACTTTAATCAATCTTGCAGTCAACTGACTTCTGCCAGTCCTCTACATTTACTTGGAAAGCAAAGGTGGGCAAGTGACTTTCTGGAAGTGTCTTTCTATTTACTATTTGAGAGCAAACAGCAGTTGTGTTTCTTACTGTAAGACTATCACAAGAAGATTGTTGATGAAAAAGGAGAAAAATCATAGGATACTTAATAGGAACCAAAGCATCTAGTGTCTGAAGTACATATTCCCTAGTGCTCACTGAGAACAAGCCTACAGTCTTGCAGGAAACAGTGTCGCAGGGGACACCTATCCAGAATGACAAATACTTGCTTTGGGAAAACCGAGTTCTGGAAGAAATCAAAAAAGGGAGATATATACAGCAATATACATGACTTACACAACACTCTTACAGATCATATTGATGACAGATGAGCAATTTTGAACACCAGACATGTGAAGGAAAGCTTGGAAGGGCTTGGAAATTTTATGGGATACAGAAATATCCAAATTCAATCAAAATATGTTTTAAAATAACCTTTGGGAAGGATCTTAAACTTATGCTTCAGGGCAATCACTGCCTCTGACCAATTAAACTGAGACGTATGTGTGGTGGTAGATGAAGAGCTGGGGGGAAAAAAACTGTTTTTCTACTAAGTTCTTCAGGCATTCCTCTGAAGTCTGGTTACCACGCAAGATCAGACAGAGAACAAGATGAAGGTGAGGTCTGACATTAAATGGCAGTTTCTATGTTCCATTTTCTCTCCCCCAATTCTCTAACATAATTAATGAGTATAAAGAACTATGTGTCAACATTAGACAGGAAGTTATCGAAAATTACATCAACAATGAAAACAAAAGTTTTACAGCAATGCTCAAAAGCTGAGGAAGATTATTTTGTAATAGTTGTTTGACTTGCTTCTAGCATTAGAGCTTCCTAAGGTAAGGTGACTTCTACATGAAGTAATTCAAGTGTACACAGCTGGAGAAAAAGAAAAATGTTTATGGAACCACAGCAGCCACTACCTGGTGCTATACTATAGTAGCTTCTGAATGGAAAATGTTATCCCACTGGGATTAGTTCCTAGGTAAAAGCACTAATTCTCCAGTGCAGATGAATGGAAACTGGTGAACACTGATCTTTAGCTGTGTCCTACACAGCTGAAATTGAGTTTCAGCATTAAACCTTCAGGAAATAATGAAGTGTCTCATGTAAAACCAAGTACAGAAAGAGTATTTAATTCCAATTGCACAATTCATGACACTTCAGAGAAATTCTAATAGAATTACACTGTATGTCACATTAGGGCATAGAACACATTAACATATATGTATTTTTAAATATGAGTAAATATAAATAGTATTTGAAATTACAGAAGGTTTTTATAGTAAAAAGTATCTTCCTGCTACCGTTGCTCTGTCAGATGGACTTATTTATGCTTATTTATAAATATAGGGACAATTCTAAGGTAGTAACTGATCACATGCATGCATACTGACACACACATGCACTTCTCAAAAACTGTATGCCTCCCCGGAGACTAATTCTGAAATGTCCATCTTCAATGCTGAACTTAGATGGACAACAATTTTTATTATTATTCTGGGCTTCAGAAATGTGCAATTTACCTGAATAATGTCCTCCTTTCCCTTTCTTTTTCCATCTCCCTTGCCCTTGCCCTCCTCTGGAAAGTAACAATCTGTACATTGATGATAATGTGAAACAGCTTGTGATTAAAAAAAAAAAAGTTGAAGTGAAATTTCTTATTTTTTTCAGACCTACTTTGTTTTGTCACTTTTTACATGCAGGATATAACAAAACCAAACAGCTATAAGCTACACTGTAACTTTTTCAATAAATGCCCTTTAAAAAAACAAATAAACAATCAAACAAAACCTGTGGAAATTCTGTTGTTTCATACAATGACTTAAAAGATACTGTCCTTCAAATTCTTTACGTGATCAAAGTTTATGTACAAGAGAATGCAGTTTAGAAAAAGCCTTTCCTTATAGACAAGTTGAAACACTAATACTTCTATATTTGTTTTAAAATAAGAAACAACATTCTTCTCTTGCTTTTTTATACTTCCTGTGACTATATTGTATTGTATTGTAAAACTTGAGCACATTAATTTAAATATTAATTTAAATATTCAAAAATACTGTCAAGAATTCTAGTACTGTGTCTTCCTGCTGAGCTAGCAGTTTTCATATGAAACACAGCCCTTTTTTTAACTTGTGGACTGTCAGTCAAAATACAAGGTAGTAACTTTTCTTCTATTTCCAAAATGCCAGTAGATTGAAACTCTACAAAACACTAAGTAAAGGATTTAAGGAATAACATATTAAACATTTTCAACCATCACATTATATGACTTGTTAATTTAATACAACCAAATAGAGAAATCTTATTTTTAAAATTATGTTGTAACTTTTATAATAGGTTTATTGCTGGTTTTGTCAACAATCACTATAAAAAGGCAAAGTCATTGTTCACACTATGTGTGCCATTTGTATACATGCACTCAGAATATGTATTTAGAAAAAGAAAACAGAAGAATACCACAAATATCACAAAGTTTTGAAGACAGAAACAGCACAAATATCGAAGGTGATGTGCGTTTGAATCACTTGCATAGTATGCTTTAGTATTCCATACAGAATTCTGAATAAATAAGCAGCACATTACATCTTAAAGCACTGTGAAATTTTAAATCTTGTTCCAGGTGTTGGATTTTATTTGGGCATGCATGTTTTGGGTAATGTTGAATTAAATATTCTCTGTGTGTGGCTAGAAAAAACGGAAATGTTCTGTTATAGGCACGTTCCCAACCGTTCAGTCACTGTTTCATGTATAATGGGGACATGAACGTGATTCCCAGTAGCTGTTCTTGTTTGGCTTCTGTTTCATGAAGTCAGAAAACAACTTAGCTAGAAAAACAAAACCAAAACCCAAAACCAATATACACATCGAGTAGAGGCATCCTGTGTCTTTTTAGGCAATGAATTTTTAAAAGGTTTGCTTATAAAAACAGAATATAACAATTGACAATAGCCATTCAGATACAAACTTTAAAATGGTTTTATTCTGAGACTGGGCAGCTAGGTGATTTGTACTAGATTTGTGTTTTGCTTTTGGGTGAGTTTTTAGCGCCTCATTTCCAGACACTGCTGTCTGCATTTTTGTAGACAATGCTAATTCTCTAGCAGATTGCACTTTACTGTTGAATTTTAGAACTTTAAAATGGCAAGGAGAGTGGGTAATTTTAACTAGATGCAGTACCACCATTGTAAATATCACTAGTAAAATGCAACAAGACAGAAAATGCATCTATTAAAAAAAAAAAAAGGTAGCCATGTTTGGGATGCGTTTGTTAATGCCTTGCTTTCTTTATGTTCCACTTCTACAGCCTCTTACTATTTTCAGTCTTTCCTATTTCTGTTTTGCTATTTAATTGGCAAAATGCCTCTGTAGATATTTAAAATGGTTTGATACAATGTCTGAATATCAATATAAATACCCACTTGAGTGACAGAATGATAGTTTTTCTCTACTTTTGCCCGGAACCACTGGGGGGACAGCTATTCCATCAAGCACACTGCACACATGAAACATCTTTCAACCCATTATTTGTTTGTTTTAAATACTCATTCCAAATCCTGTGATCTAGACCTTCTGGTAAATTTGCTAGTATAGGAGAAACCTCTCCAAAATGCATGTGTTGCCTCTTTACAGCTATGATCTGTTCCTTTACCTTTCATGCAATATCACACAAAGAGAGCAATACAAAAAGTAATTGATCCAATCTGAATAAACAAGGGAGCAAGAAGGCATATATCAACCAAAAGTTATTAGAAAGTATGCAAGCTACGAGCACCAAAGCTTCTTCTGAACAAGATTTCTAAAAAATATTTCTAAAATAATTCAGAACTATAAATCACTTGGAGAACTACTTTTTTAAAAATTATATATTAACATTTTTATGATTACAGTTCTGGTTTTAGTTGAAAGTGTAAAGATATGTTAGAAGTATCAGTTAGCACATGCAGTTTATTAATTGTTTACTTTACATTAGCATGTAGTAAATAAAGCTTACAATGTACTTGTTCTTTTTTCCCTTATAAGTTGGTCACAGGTATAAGTAAGGAACTTTACTCTGTATCCAGAAAGTAAGAAATATACAGGACATAATATGCATTTTTATTATACTATTTCTTTTGATAGTATCACAGTATTTTTCACATGGAGACACAAGCATTTGTCGTTACAAAATGGAGTAAATGGTTAGAAATTGTCATTAATGGAAGTACCTACCCTTATTGCTCTGACAGTAAGAATGGGATTTTGATTAAAGAAATGCAATGTAATGAAAAATCATGCATATATATATTTATATTTATAGATGTTAGTATACCGATTTTATATAACCATTCTCCATGGAAACTACAGTTTAGTGATCAGCCACCTTAAGAATAAAACTGAAACACCTATGTTCCCTCTCCTCCCAGCATCAATGAAATGCTTGTGTTTTATTACAGGAGGAATAGAGGAGGAGAAAGAAAACCTTATGCCACTGTATAAATCACAGATTGGCCCACAGCTTGTATACTGTGTGTACTCCTTGTCCCCTCATATCAGTAAAGACAAAACAGAAATGAAAAAGCCTTGAAAAAGGACAACAAGGATGACCAGAGTTTTAGGATGGCTTCTGAAGGAGAAAGGACTGGGAAAGCCAGAAATATTTAGCCTGGAAGGAAGGAGCATGGGGCAATATGGCAGTGGCCCACAAAAACAAGGAAAAGATGACTTGGAATCAGCTTTTTATTCTCCTTTTCCACACCAGAATTAGGAGACATTAAACAAAGCTAGCAGGAGCAGTACTTAAAATTAAAAAAGGGAGGCATTTTTTTCATGCAACAGGCTATACCTGAGGGTCTGCTTGCTGAATGGTATTGCCACAAACACCTGATTGTTGGCAGGGACCTCTGGAGAATGCCTAGTCCAAGTCCCCTCCTCAGAGAATTTTATACAGGAAGACTGTGTAAGTACTTAAGAGACTCACTAACTTCTAATGAACAAGCCACAACACGCTCAGGAAAGCCCCTGTTTGAGGGAGCATAGGAGAGTACTGCAGGACAAGTAATAGGCATGCACTTTTCATATTCTTTCCTGACAATCCACTTATGGCCACCATTGGGAATAGCATACAGGATTATGGTTCTTGGCTTGAACAAGTACATCCATTCTTGTATTTTCATGTAACCTAATGCGTATATATATATAATATATATGCAAATCCTAAAATAGTCATGCTTCACTAAATGTAAAGAACTAAGCAGCTGGATTATAAAATCAGCATGTCATGCAGAACCCATCTCATAATCTACATCTAAATGGAGGGACATCTGTTTTCACATGGAGGAGGGAGAGAAAGAAACAGAGTATTGCATACCTATTCACAGCACATACAAAACTGAGAACCTATTGTTTTACGAGTTGCCTGTTTTAAGAGATTCTAATGTTCCAGTGAATTGGAGTCACTCCTTCCATACCATAAAATTAGTTTCTTCTTACACTTATCTCAGCATTCTGAGAAACTTAGAAACATAGCTCTGTGTAATGTATTCTCTGCAACTTTGGTCAGAGCTTGCAAGCTGTCTATCAACAGCTAAATGAAAAGAAGCTTTTTAGTTAACATCTCATACAGATGAACTCCTTTTGCATACCATGACAGAATTAAATAGCAGCTTTTTTGGATAGAGTTGCATAGGTTGCCCTACAAGACTCTGCACCCCTAGGCTCCCCCCACTATCTGCTTCATACTAGCAATGTATTGTTGACCTTATACATGCTCTAAGACAAACCATTCTGCTTTATCATTTCTTATCTTACGTGCAGTCTGCATGCCAGAGCTACAGAGTAGGATGTTTTTCAGACTCCAGTTTTCTGTTCATACAGCATGTCCACTCTTGAATTGTTTTAATCCCTTTCCTGGATCCCTGCAGAGGCCCTAGCTAGCTATGAGGCCTGGTGCTCCAGTGGGACACCCTGCTCACACAGATAAAGCAAATTAAAACAGAAAGGAACTGGAAACAAGGTATTTTAAAATCTAAACTTTGCTTCCTTATCTGTAGAATACAAGGACATGAATGTACTGATCTTATTTTCACCAGCTTTTCTTAAGCAGCACAAGAATAAGATTGTAGGACAGCTTTGGTTTTTAATTACATGTTCTACATATGCTCCAACTGTAGCAAGAAAAACATTCAATGAAGAAAATATACAAAAGAATGTAATGCAATTTTTTTCAAAAGCAATTTGATTTTACTGAGTGGAAGAAAAGGGAAGAACAGTTACAAAAAGAAAACAAAAGGCTTAGATTCTGAGTGCCAACTGCCACATGAAGAATCTCAAGGAAGAAAAAAAAAAAATCAAGTTGCTTACAGGTTTTGTGGATGTCTTTTCATTGATACCTGAAATCAATTTAGTCGGATACATTCCATCATAATACTAGTCTTCTATCCTTATGAAAGTCAGAAGTCAAGCTAAATTACAGATTTCCTATTATTACAGCATAATTTCTACCACTGGAAGATGTCAGAAAGTGGTGTATTTTCAAGATTTTGACAAGATGTTCCAAGGATACTAGCTGATGTATATGATGTACTACTATGACTGCTTTGACAATGTTATCACCAAACTGAGTGGTGCAGTTGACACACCAGAAGGACGGGATGTCATCCAGAGAGACCTGGACAGGCTGGAGAGGTAGGCCTCTGTGAACCTCATGAGGTTCAACAAGGCCAAGTGCAAGGTCATGCACCTGGGTCGGGGTAACCCCCAGTATCAATACAGGCTGGGGGAAGAAAGGATTGAGAGCAGCCCTGCCGAGAGGGACTTAGGGGTGCTGGGGGATGAAAAGCTGGACATGAGCCGGCAATGTGCGCTGGCAGCCCAGAAGGCCAACCCTACCCTGGGCTGCATCAAGAGAAGCGTGGCCAGCAGATCGAGGGAAGGGATTCTGCCCCTCTACTCTGCTCTGGGGAGACCTCACCTAGAGTACTGCGTCCAGCTCTGGAGCCCTCAGCACAAGAAGGACATGGAACTGTTGGAGCGGGTCCAGAGGAGGGCTACAAAAATGATCCGAGGGCTGGAGCACCTCTCCTATGAGGACAGGCTGAGAGAGTTGGGGTTGTTCAGCCTGGAGAAGAGAAGGCTGCGGGGAGACCTGATTGCGGCCTTTCAGTACCTAAAGGGGGCCTATAGGAAAGATGGGGAAGGTCTTTTTAGTAGGGCCAGCTGTGTCAGGACAAGGGGTAATGGTTTTAAACTAAAACAGGGTAGGTTTAGACTAGATATAAGGAAGAAATTCTTTACAATGAGGGTGGTAAAACACTGGAACAGGTTGCCCAGAGAGACAGTGGAGGCCCCATTCCTGGCAACATTCAAGGCCAGGTTGGATGGGGCTCTGAGCAACCTGATCTAGTTAGCAGTGTCCCTGCTTACTGCAGGGGGATTGGACTAGATGACCTCTAGGGGTCCCTTCCAACCCAAAACTTTCTATGATTCTATGATTTTAATTTAGTACTGAAGTAACTATTAGGTTACATTCTTTTAAAATGCTAGTGAATACTTGGTTAAACATGAATCAAACGTCCTTCAACCATTTCACATGTACATGTGAGATTATGAACAGCAGTATCCAGTCTTTCAATACTTAATCATTACAATCAGTTTGTAGTCACAAATGAGTGGTAAATATCATAATTAACATTTAAAAATAATTACACTTTATTTCAATCATAGAATCGTTTAGGTGCTATCGTTAGATAGCACTGCCATCCCACCACTAAACCATGTCCCCAAGCACCACAAATACCCATTTTTAAATACCTCCAGGGATGGGGACTCAACCACTTCCCTGGGAAGCCCATTCCAATGCTTAACAACCCTTTTGGTGAAGAAATTTTTCCTAATGTCCAACCTAAACCTGCCCTGGCACAACTTCAGGTCATTTCCCCTCGTCCTATCGCTTGTTACTTGGCAGAAGAGACCAACACCTCACTACAACCTCCCTTCAGGCAGCTGTAGAGGGTGATAAGGTCTCCCCTCAGCCTCCTCTTCTCCAGACTAAACAACCCTGATTCCCTCAGCCACTCCTCGTAATACTTGTGCTCCAGACCCTTCACCAGATTCGTTGCCCTTCTTTGGACATGCTCCAGTACCTCAATGTCTTTCTTGTAGTGCAGGGCGCAAAACTGAACACAGTATTCGACGTGCAGCCACACCAGTGCTGAGTACAGGGGCATTATCATTTCCCTGGTTCTGCTGGCCACACTATTTCCAATATAAGCCAGGATGATACCAGCCTTCTCGGCCACCTGGGCACACTGCCCATTCAGATTCAGCCAGCTGTCAGCCAGCACCTCCAGGTCCTTTTCTGCCAGGCAGCTTTCCAGCCACTCTTCCCCAAGCCTGTAGTGTTGCATGGGGTTGTTGTGACACAAGTGCAGGACCCAGCACTTGGCCTTATTGTACTTCATACAACTGGCCTCAGCCCAGCCAGCCAGCCTGTCCAGGTCCCTCTGTAGAGCCTTCCTACCCTCAAGCAGATCAAGACTCCCACCCAACTTGGTGTTGTCTGCAAACGTACTGAGGGTGCACTTGATCCCCTCATCCAGATCCTTGGTAACAGAACTGGCCACAGTACTGAGCCCCGGGGAAGACCACTTGTGACCAGCCACCAGCTGGATTTAACTCCATTCACAACTCTTCGGGCCCGGCCATCCAGCCAGTTTTTTACCCAGCAAAGAGTACGCCCATCCAAGCCATGAGCAGCCAGTTTCTCAGCACAATGCTGTGGGAAATGGTGTCAAGGACTTTACTAAAGTCCAGATAAACAACATGCACAGCCTTTCTCTCATCCACTAAGTGGATCACATTGTCATAGGAGATCAGGTTAGTCAAGCAGGACGTGGCTTTCATAAACCCATGCTGACTGGGCCTGATCACCTGGTTGTCCTGGACGTGCCATGTGATGGCACTCAAGATGATCTTCTCCATAACCTTCCCTGGCACAAAAGTCAGATTGACAGGCCTGCAGTTCCCTGGATCCTCCCTCCGGCCCTTCTTGTACATGGGTATCACATTTGCCAGCCTCCAGTCAAGTGGAGCCTCCCTGGTTAGCCAGGACTCCTGATAAACGATGGAAAGTGGCCTGGTGAGCACCTCCGCCAGCTCCCTCAGTACCCCTGGGTGGATCCCACCCAGCCCCATGTACTTGTGTGTGCCTAAGTGGTCACTAATCATTTCCCCCTGGATTATGGGGGCTTTGTTCTGCTCCCCATCCCTGTCCTCCAGCTCAGGGGGGTGGGCATTTGGAGGAAATGTAGAACAACATTTTCCTATTTTAGAATTCTTTCTCACTAAAATTTTGACATTCTGTTGATAAGGTATTCTGTTGACCAAATATTCACTCTTACATGCCCTTGGAATACAAAAATCAAACCCACAGAATTGCCTTGAAAGTATAACCTCTGAAAAAGTTGTCAAAAAAGCTTCAGTTCTGAACCAAATAATGCAGTCAAATATAATCAAAAAGCACCAGTGTCCCTTTATGAATCGAAGGACAGGATCGAACTTACTTGTGACCCTACACATTTCAAAGACCAACAGTTATCTTATACCACTAAATTTAAATTCTGAAAAAAAATTACTTGGAGTGGATGAGAAAAGACAAAGTGACATCAAAAATTACTTCTGTTTTCCCTAACAAAAATGTTACAAGACCTAAACGTGCTATAATATGTTGAAAAAGTACAATGAAGCTATAATATTCAACAACTTAATCTATGGCAAGGCCTGTCATAAGATTGTTGACATTATTTTCACCTGATCAGACTGAAAGCACTGCAGAGATAATCCTTCTCAAGATAGCATTAACTCTAAAACTAGTCAGCAGAAGTACCTGAAATGCACATTTGAAAAAGGCTTGATGTAAGTATGAGTGGGGAAGGAGGAATTTTTTTCCTATTATTATTATTTTTACTTTTTAAAATCCCAAGCCAAACATACTGAATGGTCTGTGACCAAAAGATATAAAAGTGAGGAAGAACCAATGTACTTTAAATATTATGAAAAAAATCTTGAGTATTTTATTTGGAACAATTTATCTTCCTTAAAATCCTTGGAAAATACTATGAAAAGAGTTCAGAATTCCTATTACATATGCATTGTATCAACCATATGTAGGTTGGGTTGAATGGTCTTCTGAAAGACCCCCTGAGTGCAATGATAGCTTTATTATTAATTTGCTAATTTATATAGTGTTAGTTGTTGTGACAGCCAGTTCTTTTAATTAAGAAGACTAAAATACAAAGCAAGGTAGGTGGGCATCCTTTCAGATGGTAATCTTTTTCCTGAAGCCCTTATTCAGTGGCAGTCTGCCCAGGATAGAACTGAATTACAACTCCCAGCACCCCTCTCATTTCCAATGAGTTGTTTTAATTTTAAACCAAGGATTTGAAGACAGAAAGATATTTCAGATAACATACAATTCAAGGGCTATCCCAAGGGGTGTTTTTCTGATTAATTTCAGGAAGAAGCCTGTAGGATTGTTCATGTAACTGATTCCCACATAATTCAAGAAAAGTTGAACCATTCACTATACTACTGGGTAATACATCACATACATCATAGCTGAAGCTGGCAGTGCTGCCCACAGTTAAGGCAGTCTGACACCCATTACTGGACACTTTTCATCACTTGCTATTTCCAGTTTTACCAGCTGCAATAATACAAACATCCCAAGCCAGATCTGCAAAACAAGGAGACTCTAAACGATACTGGATTTTTTCTTTCCTCCTGCCCATTCCTCACTGAGTGTGTAACGGGCATTAAGACTCCTTATTCATTTGGATGTTTGTGACGTTTTGCTAGAACAGGAGCTATTTCTCCCTGTTTTTTTCAATTATTCTGCTTTTCCATCCTCCATATCACTCCTATTCTTCAGTCTGTAGGTAAGTTTTGTTCAGACTGCTTAAAAGCAAGTGGAAGGCATGGTAAGAAAGGAGAGGCGTTCACATCATAATGTTCACAGTACAGGAGAAAACCCAACTTAATGATCTTTTCATGTTTCTTATTTCCACCCTGCACACATTACTTGGAACGGCAGCAGCTGCTGAAGGGTGAGAGAGCGAGCTATGCCTGTCTTCTGAAACATATCAACATAGAAGAGGCAATCAGCTTTAAAAAGTCCTCTCTCCAGATCCCCTCAGAATACTAATCTGTATCAAGTATGGAACTTCTTTTTGCAGGGTCACAACCATATCTCACATCAACTTACTACTACTGTAAGTTACATCACTCATGAAAACCTGTGTGATCTTGGCAACACTGAAAATCCTGATTTTAATTGTTTGTAATTTTCCTGACTCTGAATCCATGAACACCTCCTCCTGATGGCCAATGTTGGGCTCAGAAGCAAGTGCAAGGTAGGTACCCTCACAATGTTTGGCATAAGCTTCCAAGCAGAAGAGAGGAGAAATGAAAGTAAATTTAATTTAATTAAGAAGATTCGTTTGTGAAATAAGAAAGGATACTACAGCACTCGCAGCTTCAAATAAGGAGGCCAGAGTGAACATCAGCCAGGAAAGAAGAAATAGGAGAATGTACAGGATTGAATTTGCAGACTGGTGATAAAACAGTAAGAGTCTAAACAAATTACCAGACATCTGAGCCACACAAATAGTCTTTGTGCAGGTAGTATCCCACTGCAAAAGTAAACTAATGTGAATTATTTTAGCATGTGTTGAGAGGTTTAACCTAAACCATAATATATTTGAGTTATCATGGGACCAATACTATTTAATGTCTTCATCAATGACATAATGGGACTGGGAGCACCCTCAGCAAGTTTGCCAACACCACCAAGCTGAGTGTGGCAGTTCATACACTGGAGGGAAGGGATGCCATCCAGAAGGACCCTGGTGGCTTGAGAGGTGGACCCATGCGAACCTCATGAAGTTTAACAAGGCCATGTGCAAGGTCCTGGACATGCATCAGGGCAATCCCCAGTATCAAAACAGACTGGGGGATGAAGGGATTGAGAGCAGTCCCATAGAGAAGGACTTGGGGATATTGGTAGATGAATAATGAGACAGAGACTGGCAATGTGCACTCGCAGCCCAGAAAGCCAGCCATATCCTTGGCAGCATCAAAAGAAGCATGGCCAGCAGGTTGAGGAAGGTGATTCTGCCCCTCTACTCCACTATCATGGAACACCACGTGGAGTACTGTGTCCAGCTCTGGGGGACCCAGCACAAGAAAGACATGGACCTGTTGGGTGGAGTGAGTCCAGAAGATGATGAGAGGGATGGAGCACCTCTCCTATGAAGACAAGCTGAGAGAGGTGGGGTTGTTGAGCCTGGAGGAGAGAAGGCTCCGGGGAGACCTTCTAGCAGCCTCTTTCAGTACCTGAAGGGGGCCTACAAGAAGGCTGGAGAGGGACTTTTTACAAGGGCATGTAGTGATAGGACAAGGGGTAATGGCTTTAAGCTGAAAGAGGGTAGATTTAGATTAGGTAGAAGGAAGAAATTCTTCACTCTGAGGGTGGTGAGGCACAGGAGGAGCAGGTTTCCCAGAGAAGTTGTGGATGCCCCCTCCCTGGAGGTGTTCAAGGCCAGGCTGGATGGGGCTTTGAGCAACCTGGTCTACTGGAAGGTGTTCCTGCCTCATTGCACGAGGTTGGACTAGATGATCTTTAAAGGTCCCTTGCAAACTCAAAATATTCTGTGATTCTATGATCATGAATACAATCATTGTATCTCATTTGACATGTGGAGATTTTATCTGTCAATGTGTTTGTGTGCCTCAAGAGTAATTTTATCTTCACCATTTAGTTGTAGGATAGAAATTAATCACAGATGATGATCCTCTCAAATTCTGGAAAACAATGCCAGCAATCAATGCAAATATTTGCTTAAATTACAACAACAGTAATTCCTGGCTGTCCAATTCTGTTGAATATTAATGAAATTCTGTAACTATTAACAGAACAAGACAAAGGATTAACAGGTGAAAACTGAACCACAGATTGAAAGTAATACATTTGTTTCTTAATCTTCATTTTATAGGAAAGAAAATTAGTTTCATTTCTTATAGTACATTATAAAGCTATCAAACTGTTACACACAGGTAAGAATGATCATTCCTGCCTTAACATTAGTAGGTGGGGTTTTTTAAATAAAACTATTATCCTTAAGCTTCAATTTCGGCCATCAATCAAAAGCCACATACTGAACGCATGATTGTATAGGGAAAGATATATATGCTTCATTCTTAAGTATGTTTATAAAATTCTTTATTATTTAGTATTTCTAAAATGTAGCAATAGGGACTTAAGATAATAACTGTGAGTTGATAGATCTATTACATGCAGTAGGCAACAATGTATACAATCTATAGAGTAGCTTAATTTTAAAGGAGTTTCGCTATATTACGAGCATATATGGTGTAAGATTACATTTATTTATTCAGAAGCCTTAAAACAGCCAGAGAATGATGGATCATAGGAAATATCTTTTGATATATGTCTATGCACACATACTATACAAACTACCGGTCATCTAAACTTGCCTGCAAATTAATTTTCTCTTTGAGTACAAAACGCAGGAGTACATATGAATCTGTAAACATAATAATTTTAAATTTTTTAGGGTCAGTTTATGTTAGATGTTTCCACATGTAATTTTGAAAAGCACTAGAAGTTGTTTCCACATGAAGGGCCTGATGTTAAAACTGTGAATGTTTTAAGGTAACAGTATTTTTAAGCACTAGATTGAGCATCAAATCTGGCTGAGTTCATATACTGCACATAGTAACACCACCACCCTGAGATCTTAGCAAATCAATGTGTATTACCTAAAGCAGTTATATGTCAGTATTTGTACTAACCTGCAATGAAAAGTTCTTCCAGGTCCATCAACACATACGCCTCCATTGTAACAGAGAACTGAGTTCAGTGTGGGCTCACTGCAAACATCAACATCAACTTCACAAAACCTGCCAGTGTACCCACTCAGGCAAGTACAAATGAACGCATTGACTGCATCTTGACAAGAACCTCCGTTAATGCAGGGAGCAGATTCGCATTCCTGAGGAGAGAAATAGTAATAACTTGACTACACAACTTTAAAACATATTACGTATTCATTCATATCAACAGCAAGTGCAAGAGACTGCATCTGCAGATTAGAATAAGTGTGTTGGACTATTTTTATTGTCTGATAAGCAACTGTCTCTAATTTGGAGCAATTTTTGTTTATATAGAGATCCTTCAATTACAACTCATACTCAGCCTTGAAACTATGCTTGTTCGTACTAATTAATCTTGGAGAAATGCAAATATATTTTTACATAAGCAGTCTTACAGCTATAAGTATGTGCTTCCCACTCATGATTCCTTTATTAAAATTTTAAAGCATGTTTTCGAGCCATAGTTTATACAATTATTCCTTCTAAGTTTTTATAGTAGAGACTATTGCACTGAAAAAAGCCGCATTAGCAAGACAATTCTCGACAGAGTAAAAAATTACTTGTATTAACCAAAACACACAAGCCTTTTGTCAGTATTTCCTGATAAATTCCTTCATATTATCAATTAATGCATAATACTGCAAATAGAACCATATAGAAATGTTTACGTGTTCACATAACAATTCCTTCTGATAAAGCTAATGTGGAAGCCATCAAATTCAAACCATACAAAGTAGCTGCAAATTAATGTTTCTCCAGAATTACAGGAGAGTTTAGTTAGTGCAATTGCCAGTGCAACAACGTGGGTTTGGCCTTCAGCACAGAAACATTGTTTTTGTCTATATCCCAAAAGAGCTTTATTTTGCTGCTGCCACCCAAACAGTCTAGCTAAATCCACTACTTTAAATTTATTCTCACACTCCTGTAACTTTAGAAGGTTTAATTCTTTAAGGATATCCAAGGGCACTCAGATTTCCTGCAGGTACTACAGTTGCTTTGACAGAATGTAAATTCAGATATCCATGGGGAATTGTGAGAAAACAACTTATTTTCCTATAAGCTCTCCATCTGGGTGTATATAGGATGATTTATTAGTAAGCATTACTAAACTAATTGAATTATACATCCTACAGGAAGATGGGGATAGTTCTACAGACTGCCAAAAATCCTACATCTAGGTTCTAGAAGTAGTCTTTTGCTATAGTAATTACATTTGTTGTTGGCAAATGTTAAGTCTTCTCTGTTTTGTTTATAAAAAACTCCCAATTCACAGTTCCAACTTTCTGGCTTTTCTTCTATTCTAGTAACTTCCTCTTGTCTAGTCTTCTTAATCTGTATTCACCTGTATCCCCCTCTACTACTGTTTTTACAGCTTTGCTCATTAGCAGAATAAATTAAATCAATTAATGGATCAAATTTTTACCTAATTAACTCAGAAGTTAAAATAAGAAAAACATCAAAATCATCAAAGTAACTAAGCTTAAGTTCAAAGCCTGGACAAATGTTCCCATTTTTGGCTCAATACACCATCACAGTCATAGCAAGTTGCAAACAATACAAAACCTTTTCTTCTATGGAATGTATTGTTGTTGTAAAATTTTACAAAAATGCTAACTAGTTTTTACAGTAGCATAAAAACCAGACAGTTTGTAGGAAAGAAATCACACCACCTTCCGGTAAATTTTGATGTGCTGCAGTTAAAAGTTCATCTCTGCAAAACTTGCAAAAAACTAGAGTACACTCTGTTACCAGAGAAGTGCTAGTCTGCACTGTTCTTAACTCAAACAAGAACACTTTTTGCAGCAAACAGACACACAACTGTGTTGAAAATACCACAAATGAACTCTATCCCAAAGTCAGTGAGCTATCACACTACCACCAAATGCTGTAAATCATACTCTAAAAGAAATGGATATTACATGACAAACTGAAGTTGCAACACAGCTAGGATCAAGTCCTGCCTATCTTAGATCCTGCCAGGGACTGACTTTACAGCTTGGCATTAGGGAATAGCTGGTTCTACAGAAAATTCCCAACCACCCTGATTCCCTGAAGACAAGCTCACCTAACAACCAATGCTATTTCAGTTTTGTCTTCCTTTTAATAATGGGACATTGAATCTTAACTACGACCCCTAACCAGACAGTTCCCAAATCAGAGCAACAGTTGCAGGGACTCAACAGTCCTAGAAATATTCCCTCTCTTCTCCAGTACAGCAGGGTAAAAAGACCTGCTTGGGCACCTCAGGTGCCCAGTTCCCAACCTAGTAAGGTATCCTTAAACCTTTTCTCGCCTAGAAGTGATCAGATCCTGTCAAAGGAAAATTGCTTTTGAATAACTAAGAAGCCTGAAAATTACCAAAATAATATTCACAAAGATGAATTTTAGTCTTTTCTAAAACATAAATTTGTTGATCTATAAAAGTGTCACAATTACTCACTTATTTAAACTTCATTGTGTACCACCTTCTTTCCAATGGGGTTTTTAACCTTTACTAAATCTGAAATGCTATTTTGATCTGGAATTTAAAAATATGTAATTTTTAAGCTTCAAAGACAAAGTCTTAATCTTACAGTAATCCTCCCAAAATTTTACAAATAATCTGTTTGAGTAAAACACACTAATATCACTACTGCTCCTGCAGTCAGTGACAGCAGGGCAGGCTTGGTCCCTTATAAATTTACAATGTTTGGTTGGCAGATAGAAAGAATAAACACCAAGTTTAAATGGTGACAAATAACTCAAACTAACAGACTGAACAGTGTTCACCCACAGATAAATATGGCCAACAACTGTATTTTTTTGCTATTAGAATCAGATGCTTGCCAGTACCAGAAAAGAAACCTATTTTGCAATACCTCAATTTCTCTGTTTCATTTCCCTCTTTCCTCTCGTCAACCCCACTTCTGGGGGAAAGGAGGTATACAGTGTTGTGAGCAAAAGGGAAGCTCTGTTACCGTCGCTATACTCTCATACACTGATACTGTTCATAAAGTTGGCATCTTTATGGCAACTAAAAATCTGTAGATGTTATAGAACAGAAATGTACACTCTGATCTTGATCAGCAATCCAGGCCTGAAGCCCAGAAGTAAATTGACTTTCATTTCCTAGTGGAATCCAAGGGGAATGAACTTCTTCAGGAATTGCCAGTGGTTTTAGATTATGATTGTTTCAGGTGCAAATCTGGCTTATGATATTCCTAACTCCTTCTTCTACTACCTGCTATTTCCTCACCCCAACTCATGCTGCATTGTCTTCTTAATTGTGTCAGAATAATAGATTAAAACACTTGTTAAAAACCCAAAACAACAAAAACAGACCAAAAAAACCATGTTTTATGTTTTCTGAAAGCCAGTGTTATGACCGAAAGTTCCAAAATAGATACAAAAAAAGGAAGAACAGGATAGGTTGAACAAAAATCTGTATTTAAGAAATAAGAATGCACAGTTCATTTTTGCACAAGTCATCTTGATAAGACTTTTTAGGAAGTTGCTTTCTAAATATATTTTAACTTGAACTACTAATGCTTGTGGAAGCAGGAGCAACTGAGTGCAGAAATTTGTCCTTTCCTAGACATCACCTCTGTTTTAAGTAGCCTTGTGCAGTAATAGTGAGAAGGTGGTAACCATGATGCATTGCCTTAAGATCCCAAATGCCACAGCAGATGCCAGTGTATTCAACAAATTAGGCAGAAATCAGTATTTCCTTTTGACAGATAGGCTATTTGCAAGGTGATTGAATGCACTGGCAGCATAAAATGATCTCATAGGTGGGATATCATAATTTTAATATTGACATCTGACAAGAAAAATGTGAAGTTTCAATGGAAGGTGAAGAAATAAGTATGAATATACCAGGATCAGGAGTAGTTAATTCAGCTAGCGGTCCCTGAACAGAACTGCTGATACATCCATGTGCAGTGTCACTTACTCCAAGATGAAATCTACATGCATAGAGCAAGTACTTCATTATATTACATTTATTACTATTATGACTTTGTGTAAGTTCTACCAACAATTTGCTAAAAATGAATGATGAAAAAAAACGAACAAAAAACCCAAAGAACAAAATACCAAAATGAAACTCCACCAAAAAATCACAGAATTACTTTCAGTTTCTTGTTGGAGTTCTCAGCAAAAATGTTCCATTTAGAAAGCAGAGAAAGTGCTGAGATCTCCAGGTACCACCAAGTAGTCATAACACTGAAAGACTGAGGAGCAGTTAACAGTGAGGACAGCTTTTGTCTCTGACTTTTTTGTTTGATTCCTCAGGACCTTCTAGAAACATCGAGTACTCTTTTTTATTATTCTCTCAGATTTCTTTATTTCTTTCAAGCAACACTTTCATTTTCACTCTCCTCTGAGAACACAAGAAAATCTCGTCCTTTGACTGGAGCCTTTTTGGCTCACTCAGGGTGTGAACAGGAGGCCTAAGGCTTTCCTGTTGCTGCAGCGCTGTACAGGCTCTGCGTGGGAGCTTTTCTAAATTCACAATCAGCCTGGCCTAGCAGGCCTACTGTACTCTTCCCCAAGCAGCAGCACACTATTCCAGGCCTTGCGGATTGCTTTAAGAAAGGAAATTGAGGTAATTCATATCTCTCTGGTGCAACCCTGTTATGCATGTTTTCTGGCAGATTGGGTTTAGTTTTTCATGGACAGTAAATTAAATTAAATTAATCTTCCTCAAGTTGAGACTGTTTTGCCTGTGACCATGACCAATCTCCCCATCCTTATCTTGATGCACAAGCTTTTCTTCTTACTTCCTCCCCCTGTCCTGATGAAGAGGGGGAGTTCAGGAGTGGCTGGGTGGGTGTCTGGCAGCCAGACAAACTTACCTTACCACACCTCTTTATTCATAGGCCGTAAAACTTTGTCACATCTGAGAAAGTAACCTGTCCAAAAGGAGCCATATTGCCTAGCTTTTTCTGTGACCATCACTGCTCTCTCTCTTTTCCCTGTTTTCTAGTTTGTAGGCAGATTCAGTCAAATCAGGGCTGCAGCCATCCATCTCCAAGGAAACAAGGATGCCGGAAGAGCTGCTGCTCAGGCCTATCTCATCAGATTCTTCCTGCTCTAAAGGGGTTTGTTCCTTCCACCATTACAATAAAAAAACTCTAGTCAGGGTGCTCTGCTTATTCCTCAAACATCATCACATCTGTAAATGATGTCCAGTGCTCACACTTTACAGCATACCAATAGTCCCCTTCCCAGCTCATTTTAAAACACTGACAGCTTCAATAAACTCCCTCATAAATAAAGTAATTTAACAAAACAGAAATTACACAGTTGTAATTATTTGTATAGTTTTTTTTTTCAACTTTCACTTCGCCAATCTGACACACTTTATTCTCATCCCAGTATCTTTGAGTTTCCTTATCTCTGATCTTTTTTATAGTACAGCAGGAGAGCTCCCTTTCAGTAGGCTTTTTTTTTCCCTGAGTCTGTTTCTTTCTGTGAAGCATACACTTTTCCCATTTTGATCTAACAAGGAATCCTTTGAGTTTAAATGTTGCTAACAGGCAATGACCTTGGAAAATACTTGAAAGTTTTAATGGACAAGCTATCAACATGAACTCCTGTTGCAATGCTACGGAAAAAATTGCTAATGCTATCCTTAAGTCTTCAGAGAGGGGAACTGTGACTTACACTCAGGTGATTATTCCTCTTTTTTATGGCTAGGGGAAACGGAAACATTGTGCCAAGTTCCAAAATCATTTTTTATAAAGGATGTCAAAAAACTGAAAATATAAAATTATTTAGACAAAGTGCCTTACAGTAAGCTAAGGAAAATAACATCGAACAGAATTCTTAGGATAGAATTCTTTTTCAAAAACATTACTACATTGTGCATCTCATTTTCACATGATACTATTGAAAAACATAAATAATATGTATATGACTTTAACATGACTAGACAAATTAATGGAGTACAGGTCTGTTTCTAGTTATTAGAAGCAATAATCAGTTTGAGTTCTTTGCTATAAGAAGTTCCAGAAGTCTTGATGGCTCTATGAGTGTTTTTAGGTTTCGTTTATCAGCAAGAAAATTGAGAGAGAGATAATGGCAGTGCACAGTTATTTTCACAAGAAGTATTACACATCAGAAAGTATTTTAACTCCCAGACAAAGTCAGTACAAAACTGACTACCTAGATTCCCAAATCTAGATATATCCAGCTAGATATAGGGTCCAACTTTACTACTGAGAGTCAGCCACTGTAAAACTGTCAAAAGTAGTTGATCTTCTACCTCCTTGTTTTTACATAAAGACTAGCTATATCTCTAAAACATATGCTTTAGCAAACACAAGTTAAATACAAGTATTAGTTTCCATGGGGCTGCAAATGAAAGGAATACACAGACTTCTGACAGAAGAACAGAATGGTGATTTTCTGGCTGTACTTTTACTAAATTATTGTTACGGAACATTTAAGTCCTCATTGATCTTCTTAACATAGCAAGACAATTTAAAAGTCAAAGCAAAAAGTGAAAGAATATTAAGATTTCTAGTTAGGCAATTCTTTTAAGGTTAGGTTAAGAATCCTTAGCTCAAACAATGCGGAACAAGATGCACTACATTTAGAACACAGTAATTTATTTCTTGTTCTCCGAATGTCATGGTGTAGTAAATCTTGTTTGTACTAGGAAAGGAATGACTGTGCCTTAAGAGAGCCCACCTGGCATGGCACAGCCCAATGGTTCTGCTGGTAGGGAACTGTTCCAAAATCTGGACTATAGCAACTGACCTAAAAAGGCACAGCACTTTGCTCAAGGCATACTGCTCCCTGATCCAAATCCCTGGGTCCATACTGGCGTCTGTCTTTGTAAGTGAGGTCAACCTGCCTAAGAATTTCCAACTTCCTACATATTGCATTGTATCATTTCCACAGTCGTAATCCATCACTTGAAATAATTATGAAGGGGCACATCTTAGCAAATTAATAAAAATAAGAGAAAATCCACTGTTCAAAATAATGTGTAAATTCAGCTTTGTTTCTTTAAACAAAATCTAGAAGTGCATTTTAGAAGTTAGGATTTTTTTTCCTTTTCCTACAGAAATTACTATTTTTCATTAGTCCTCCATGGAAACAGATTAGAAATAAAAAATTATTTCTACCAACGCTTCAAAATCTATTTCTATAAAAGAGATTCAAGGCGCCAAAAAAAAGTGATGATAGATGTATTTTTAAGTGAAGTTTTGCTTTGTACCAAAAAAAGTAATTATAAAGCAGACTAATTCTGAACATAAGTAACTCATGCAAATCCACTATGAGGGGAAAAAAAAAGTCTACCAGAAATATACATAAGCTATTTACAAATCTACCTTTTGACATACTGGTATGTATGTGGTGTTATTATATTGTCTAATTTCCTGTGAATACTTACGACCCATCAACATTTGCTGTTTGATTTCTTTGTAGACAAACTATGAAGACAACTATGAAGTGATTAACTGAATGGAAAGACTTGAAGCAGAAAAAGGTAGTAGCTTTATACATCAGTTCAGGGAGCGGAAGCAAGCATCCTGGTATTTGTGAGAAAACAAGATTCCAGATGGAAGTCACTGACTTGTAGAAGGTAGAACCACACAGCTTTAAAACTTAAAATTAATGGAGTTGAAAAGAAAGAGATAAGAAAGGAATTCAAAGATAGATACTGCACCAGAAAAGAAACATGCTTTCAGGAGTCATCTTGACAGTCATTTAATGATAGGACTGAGGGCAAAATTATTCTCAGGTCAAAAGCAGAGGTTTTTGTGACAAATAAGAGCCATGTGGTTAAGGGTCTGGATTATAATTTTAAAAAGTAGGCAGAAAGGAAATCAGTGCTGTAAATAAATGCTTTAGAAACTAATTCATGTGTTAAAGCATGGGTTTGTACGTACAAAATACGGTATACATATGTATTTTAATGCACCCTGAATCTAGATTTAAAAACATGTCTAAATTTACAGTATTACTTCATAGGAAATGTACAATTTAATTTATCATGAGTGCAACCATCTGATGTAATTACAACTGCTATTAAGAGACCAAAAGGCCCAGGTCTCCTTTGCTAAGTTTAAAATAGCACTTAGTTTAAACTGTGTGGTTTGCCAAGTTATGGACTTTTCCATTCACATCGGAGTTTGAAGTGCACTCTGACTTTGGGATAAATCTCAGCAGTATTGCTACCATGTAAAAGTCTAAGATTTACATCAAGAATTGAGATGAATGCTCCAGATACCTATTTCTATTTCACGTTTAACAAAATTATAAACAAAGTATATTTTTCTAACTAGTAAAATTATTACTCTATTTTTTTCTGGGGTTTTTGTTAATATTATCACATATCCATATTGTTTAATTATTAACTTCCCAGAACTTTTTCATTTGGTGGATTAAAAATAAATACAACACCTTGTGGAATGTATTTCCATATTTCACAATGCTGGTTTTATCCAACATCATTCAATTCAAAATGAGTTCCAAATATTTTGCTTTGAAATGCTGGATTATGGACATGAGGAGAAGAAAAAAATAATAAAAATAAACCTATTTTTTAGACAAGAACACAGAGCAGGAACATACTGGATCAGACCACTGCTCATTCTTGCCTAGTATTCTGTTGCTACCAGTGGCAGAGAGAAAGCCATTTTAGGAAAATATGTGAACTTTGCCACTTTCAACAGTCTGTGTCCCATGCATCCTCCCAGCAAGCAGAACTGACGAACCAGACATGATAAACAGTACTTCCCTGCCTGGTTTATTTATCATTCGTTTATGGACTTGTTGTCCATGACTTGCCTAATTTTTCTGAACCTAAGAGAGCACCTGCCTTCCCATCCTTCTGTGGCACCAAGTTCTAGAGGTTCCCTGCTTCCTGTGAGAGGAAGTACTTTTATGTCTTCCAAATGTTTCTCTGTTTTCATCATGTTCCAGAATTATTTTTTTTTGCTATTCTTCACTGTGACTGTACATTGAGACAATTATTTCAGACAACTGCCAATGATTGCTCCAAGTCTTCTTTCCTGAGTAACTGACAGTTCCGAATTCAGCTGTAGGTAAGTATTGGGCTACTTTTCCCTAGATACATAATCTTACACTGAAGCTTATCCGCCACCTTTCCACTCTCTTCATTTTGTGAGGTCCTTCTGGCATTCCTGAAATGCAAAGAATTTACTGAGCTTCTCTTTCCTTGACCTTACCCTGTCTGAGTGTCCATTTTACACTTTAGTCATCAAGCAATCCCACCAGTTCCCGACCTGGCTTCCTGGTTTTAATAGATGTGAAGAGCTTTTTACAAGTTAAGAGTGTTCTTTACAAGGCACTTTTCAATTTGTGTTTTAGCTTTTTGAACTTCCTGCCAACATGTGAACTGAAGTGTT
Source organism: Nycticorax nycticorax (assembly GCA_023375905.1). Taxonomy (NCBI): domain Eukaryota; kingdom Metazoa; phylum Chordata; class Aves; order Pelecaniformes; family Ardeidae; genus Nycticorax; species Nycticorax nycticorax. The sequence continues at coordinate 564,995 of JAKFQP010000082.1, read as the reverse complement.
TTATGGACTTTCCTGTTCTTCCCATGTGGGCAGGCTTTCTATTTGTTAAAATGCCAATTTTTCCCTGTTTTTGTCTGTACCAGCATACTACTCAGCTACTGGGGCTGAAACTCTGTCTGCCTCTCAGGTCTCATATGGAAGTGCCAGTCTTTCAACAAAAGCTAGATGCATGTCCTAGAGTTCAGTTTCCTGCCCAAACTGAGTTTATAACCTCAAGAACATCACTCCTACACTTTCCTCCACTACTGTTTATCAACACAGGTTACAATTATCGGCTCCTTTCCAGTACAGTGAAGTAATGTCTCTAGAGCTGTTGTGAGATCCACTATCTTTCCAGATGCAAAACACATTACTTTGCATCCAAGGCTTCTTTGGTATCATAAACCCAGTTACCTATGTGCCCAATAATTGGCTAGTCCTCTTTTTTTAAGATATTCTCTGTTGCTAGAATATACCTGATGCAAGAGCATACTGTGGTATCAGTTGACAAGCTTTTCTTACATAAGAGACCCAAAATATGACTATCAGCGGAACGTCATCCTCCCTAAGGTTTCTGTATTCCCTAGAAGCAGAGGGCATACCACTCTGGCCATGAAACTCCTCTGCAACATTCTTGTAGGTCTCATCCATATCTCTACTTCTCCAGTTTCTACTCTCGATTTTTCTATTACTTCTCCCATTTAATAGAATCTCTAATTCATACTTAAAATAAACCTATTACTTGGGGCCAGGAGGTCCCTGTGGTGTTATACACACTGAAATTGTTCCATCGGTGGGTAATCACACATGTTGTGCTTTGCAAAATAAAGTGGCTATCTCTCTCTCCTCCCACTCTCAGATTTACCTATCTGCATCTTGAGCATAAACTACGTTATTTTTTGAAGTTTACATTAGTCTAGCTTCTTTGAGGAAACTACCTATCTTATTCGTCCCTCTTTAAACCAGTTAGCAATAGGTAAAAAGTACTCAAGAGTGTGAAGTCCCACACATGCACAAACAAGAGCATCCAGGTCATCTGAGGTTCTTTGTACGTTCACCAATGTTTGCCATACACATATACGCTACACAAATACAGAGAGAATTCTAGGGAGGAGACTCTACTCTTTGGCTTACCTAATAATAGTCTGTTAAGACCCAGTCATCCACCATCAATGGAGTCTAGACTCACTAAAATGCAGATGTTCATTTCAAAAATCAGCTGAACAACTCTGCAGATCTCCCTGAATATTCACCACATATTTACTGACCTAAGTACATAGACAACTAGCTTTCACAAAGACACCTCAGGTTAGGCAAGCTGAATCTGACTGTTCTTCCCAACCAAATCACAGATAATTATATGGGTGTCAAGTTTCATGTCTTTTATGCAATCCCACAAGTCCTGGTGAGTAATTGCTTATTTGCTTGGACTACCATGATTATCCAGATGTGCGCACCCCTACACAGTCAGAAAGCCTTGCTGATTGCTGTAAGACTTGCATGGGCATGATATATGTCTGAGCAGGATGAATGCAGTGTTAGAGCCTTTAAAAATATGACACCTGCAGCATAGTCTACTCTGGGAATCACACTGCATGCAAATAGAATGAATATCAAAAAATGAAGCCATCATTCTGACAGACTTATGTGTCAAATGTATATGTATATTGTTTCTTTCTATGAATTTCTAATCTATGCATTTTCAAACACCTCAGTATGAAATGTGGTTATCTTCTGAATATGATTTTATGCAGTTGTCTACAGGTCATTTAATCTCTCATTCTCTTAAAATGGAGGAAAGTGTAAATCATGGATGTTGCTACAGAAAATATTACCCAAGGGTATTCTGTATTAGCACTGGCAACAGCTGATAATCATACAGATTTGCAGTATCGTATCATGATGCTCACTCTGTTGAGTTGAATTACTTATTTTCTGACTTTTTCTTTCTGCAAAGGAAGTTGGAAGATAATATTCCAGCTAGATTTACTCCTTGTGTGAGACTGTCATGCATTTTCAACAGAAAAGTTATAGACCATAGTTCCTTTATATAATATGAGGTATTTTTAGTTATCTAGTACTTTTAGATTTATATAAAAAACATGAAAGGTCCCTACATGCATACAGAAGTTAAAAAGAAGCTTTAATAACATATTGGAATGTGGTTTTGACAATTCAGAAGCACAATATTAGAAGCCAGATAGCCCAATGGGAGGCAGATCTCATGCCAGACTTCTCATGAGACCAAATACATTTAAAAGGATCATATCCCAAGATCTGATTAAACTCTGTTTGGCACAAAACCTGGAAATGTCTAAACCAATTGAATACTTTCCCCAAAGTGTGGCCAACATCATAAGGGATGTTCATTGTTATGCCAGGTGTAGTTAACTTCTACTGGTTGGTTCGCAGACCATGGGCACCTTCATAGCACAGACTTGCATATAAAGATGTCTTCTTATCCACAGCCATTCCCCATGGTAATGCAAAAATATTCTTTACCTTAAGAGGAGGAAGTGGGCAGTGTATTTTGTACACCACAGTTTTGTATCATAGAATTCTATAATTACCTGAATCTCGAAATTTTAAACACAAGTCATGCCTACACTTTCAGTGTAGAACACTGCATCTTGAGGTTTACTATTCAAATATACAGTTAAGCTACAGCAAATGGGGCTCACAATGCAAATTAGGTAGTTATGTCATCCATGATGAACTGAGGGATAAGTGACATTCAAGTAATGTTGGCTTACCTGGCTGTGGCTTTTCAGAGTTATCATTCAGACATCACCTTTAAAGTTCTTTAGACATTTTCTCAATGGTCTTTTTTAATGCAGTTTCACGTAAGTAACTAATAATGAGCTTTGGATTTGAAATGGATTTGAAACAACTGAATTTCTGTCATGCATTTTCAATAAACTGACCTGTTCAGAATTTACTTAAATAAAAATGAGTGTCAAGCGGCATATTACCCTTTCCCCTATAATTAAAATAAAATTTGAAGACATACATTAATATTTATCTCACATCTTGAGCTGGTCCATCCTGATTCACAGGAGCATTGATATCCATCAATGAGATCTATACATCTGAAATACAAAATAGTGTTGTTCAGATGAAGGTATGTAATTCTAGATTCAGCACGAGTAGTATCGTTCTATACATTTAAAATAGTGGTCTGATGTAGCCTACTGAAATCCATGGCACTTTTAATTAAGTTTTAATAATGGGTTTAAAATGTGTGTATTATGGGTCCTGGGGGGTTTTATAAGGATACCAATTTTCATACTAAAAGAGAATTCTTCCCATTTCAACCTGCTGGCATGTAACAGCTAAAGATTCTCTTTTAAGTACATTAAACTCTAATTAATCCACATGTACTGAAAACTAGTTTATGCTAATGAACAAGAATGAAAGAGAAACTGAGATAATCTAACAGTATATTACATTAGTTTAAGCAGGCAACATCTGTCATCTTTAAGTGTGCTTGTATTCTTACTTTATGGAAGAACATAATTAAAAGTGCATTTATCAACCTCCCCATATCATTAAATCTTAAATATTGCTAGTTAGGTACATTATATTGGAGATTAATAGTTTAAAAAAAAATAAAATAGTCACCTTCCATGAAGACAAGGATCTGGCAAACATTCATTAACATTTATCTCACAGTTTGTTCCAATAAAACCTCTCCTGCAGTGACACTTATAGGAACTTATGTCATCAATGCAACTTCCATTGTTGAGGCAAGGAGTAGATATACACTCATCTATATTTACTTCACATCTATCACCTGTGTAAAAAACAGAAGATATGACTAAGCTTCAAATTCTAAACTCAAATCAACTAACAGTTTATCTGTTCATATTATAAATTCAAGATAAAACTGTTTATATTTACATGCATTATTTATACAGTTCCTTATATTAATCAATAAAAAATATCCCACAGGAATTAACTACAGGTGCAAATGCTGAAAAATGCTGGTTATATTGCCATACATTACAATGATAACATCTGTAACTGTGGCAAGGCAAGAAGGCTTTGAGGGTCACCCTGCAAGCAAAATAGTTAAATAGAGAAATGGAAATTTTTCAAGAGTAATTTTTTTACACAGTTATTAGAAAGACGAGTAACATAGGTTTCCTATAAGATGAATACAGAATTAAAATGATACATGTCTTGGTGGCGATCAAACTATAATACTTATTTTCTCAAACTGAAATTAAAACACAGGTGCTTTCAGTAAATGACGCAAGATGTAAAATTCTTTGAAATCTTTTTGAAGATACTCATTATGAGAGATACGGTGGCGCACTTTTCTGCTTGTAATTTTCCTGCAAATTAGTGCCACGCATCTTCCATCTAAACATCTTAGGGTACTTTATGAAATACTAATTGACATACCTAGGTCTCTTTGTAGGCAGCTACTGCCTACTGCCTGGTAGGCAACTAAGCCCCAGAAAGCCGCTCACTCACTCTCCTGAGTGGTATGGCGGTGAGAAATGAAAGGCTAAAAGTGAGAAAACTCAAGGGTTGAGATTAAAGACAGTTTAGTAAGTGAAGCAAAAGCTGCACACACAAGCAAAGCAAAACAAGGAATTAATTCCTGCTTCCCACTGCCAGGCAGGTTTTCAGCCAGAAGCACAGAGATACCCTAATCTTTCTCTAGTCCATGTGTGAATATACAGCCAAAGATCAAGATCAGGTATTTGCAACAGATCTATTAACATGCTACAAATAGAGTTACTTAAAGATCACAGGGATGTTTGTACATAGTGAAGATCAATAGTGTAATATTCACATTAATAAGAATGTTAGGTATGTAAAAATACTGTAAACATTTGAGGAAATTGCTTTTTCACAATACACTCTCAGCCTCTTAATTGAGTCTGATGGTTCATGCTCCTTGGATGCTCTCACTCATTTAGTGTCACACGTTCTGGGTCACTGGTGTCTTATTTGGTATCACCACATAGAAGAACTTAACAACTTTCAGAAATAAGTATTTTGTGAACATATTGCCAAAATCTCAATTCAGGAACAGAGAAGCCAATTTCACCTGTTCTGTTATAGAAGATCTAACTATCAAAGAGGCAATTTTCCCTGTAAGTCAGCATTAGGAAAGAAAATTCTTATCTGCTCTTGTAAAGGAATACTTGAAAAGCACTGGCAGGACAGTAGTACTACACAACATATAATATACTTCAAATTCAGTGTACTTGCAACTCTAAAGTGATTTTTTTTCTTGTATCTGAATGGTGAGGGCATCTCTGTGACAATCTTATGTCTATTCTACACCATTACAAAACAAAAGCCATTTCACAATTGTAGATCTTTTGATTTTCCTGGTCCATTTAGCAAAGACTGTGAGTTTTAAAATGTGATAGTCACAACGTTATAGGGTTTTTTGATAAATGAATAATTCCAATCTTTGCTCTCACAACCAGCTGTACTTTCACTCAATCATGCTTTCATTCCTATCTTTCCAATGCTACTGGTTAGAAATGGTATTAGCTTCCCATGCAAACAAAAGTCTGTCTCCTAAGAAGTTTTACTAATTTAAACTTACCAAATTATTGAGAGGACATATTAATGAAATGGGAAGTATTAATGTACACAAACTGCTGCTGGCTTTCTACTAGCAGTACAACTTACTTTTAAAACCCACTTTCCTGGTTAATCACACATGTTACTCAGGAGGTGCAAACCTGTATTTTAAGAGTTAAACGTTCTCAGTTCGAACTTAGTAATTTGCTTTTGATAATGAGATATATGTGAAAACAATGATTAAAAAATTAATTTTAGGTTTTTATGAATTTTTAAGGGAGATATTTCCTATCTTGAAGAAAGCAAACCCTAGAAAAGCTTTGCTCAAGTTTTTTTATTATTTAAAATAGTTTGCTTTATAAATAATCCAATGCCTACCAATACCTTTCACTGCTGCTGTTTTGTATCCTCTCCATTGGTGTAATACATCCACTAACGGAAATAAACCTGAAATCAAA
>JAKFQP010000082.1:490335-540872 GCA_023375905.1 Nycticorax nycticorax | reverse complement strand
GGGTGGAGGGTTTGCTTTATTTTGTATTTATTTCTTACCATCCAAAAATCTGTTTTAATTGGCAATAAAACATATGTTTTCCCCCCAGTTGAGTCTGTTTTTCCCACGGTAACTGGTAAATGATCTCCCTGTCCTTATCTCGACCCATGAGTTTTTTTCATCTTTATTTTCTTCTCCTCTCCTGTTGATGAGGGGCACTGAAAGAGCAGCTGGGTGAGCATCTGCCAGCTGACCAAGGTCAACCCAATATATTTTAAGAAAAAACTTTTAGCCTTTGCAAGAGATCTTAGAATCATTTAGTTAACCTCAAACAAAGAAAATCAGAAAATAAAGATGTAAGAATTACCAAGACTGTCAAGAAGGCACTAATGACTTGATAATCCTAGAATCTTTTCAAATGAAGCTATTAGAATTATTAAACAAAATTCTACAGTCAAAAAACTTGTATCCTTATTAAATCCATTTTGCAGCAGACTTGGTGACCCAGACACTTATGGTTTATACTTTAATATAAAGTAAATTCTTTATGAACATGAAAAATATTTCACTTGAGGCATGTCTGAATCCTCTGGAGTATACTTTGACGTAAGGTTGTTCAGATGCTAAGATTTATAAAGAAGTGAGTAACACCTCAGTCATGAAACCAACCTTCAAGGTAAGTGATCGTAACACATTATGTTTAATTACTTACTCCTTTTAAGATGTTTTATTGCACAGCTGAAGATAAAGTAATATTAGTGTTTTAAGTAACAGTTTTCTAATATCAAACTCAGTTTATTTTTTCTGGTTATTCACATAGTTGTGTACCAGTGCTCATTCAGAATGCAAAATCACATTGATTTGGATAATGGAGATATAGCTATACTCACTGATTGTATTTCCTTATTTTGCTTTTAATTTTAAATTCCTGATTATGTTCCATTTAATTTATAATTCCACAGTCATGAGTTCCACTTGTTTGCACTGTACCTTCAGATTCTCTAACAAAGGTTTAGTAACCTACCAAGCCAAAATTAAATCTGATATAGCCTTTGATTCTCCTTCAGTTTCCTTCGATTATGAGCAGATTTCCTGTATTTACAGTAACATTTATGAAATCAAGGGATTACGGAATCATACAGAGAAAAACAGTTCCTGAGTAAGACAGATTTAAAAGGGTATCTTAGTGCTAAAAGATGACTGTGTAAGCATGGTGTTTTCTTACTCAAAAGATCTATCCTCTACGTACATTAAGTCTCATACTTGGCACATCACAAAGCATACCGTTTAGAGTTGCTTGTTTCTTTCCAATATTTGCAGTACAAATTCAACAGTTCATGTTACAACCATTAAAATTCATCACTCCAGCCAATAAATGGCTGACTACTTAGACAAAACAGGTTTTAGATTCAGTGACTCAGGAGGTGTATTTCAGTTTTACGTTGTTATATCTAACACTCCAGTACCACCGGCGTACAAACAATAAAGAATAACAACTGTGATCTTGAATAAAGAACTATTCTAATTAGGACTTCTGGCCATGGTTTTTTCCACAGTTAAGTCTATAAACCAGGCCAGGCTTTTCTCATGTAAGGATGGGAGGTATGGAACAAGAACAATCAGACTGGGGAATTAAGAGTTGACAGAATTTTGTAGGTAACTTGTTACCTAGAGACTTTATGCTATGCTAGTTTTAAGCTTCTCTGTGGTGCCTAAACACCAAAAATAGTTTTCCAGGCCTGTGTCTTTCAACATGCAAGTTTAATGCTATTTCGAATAAATTGTTATTTTTTGCAATGGAGTATAAAACTAGGAAAAATTAATGATGTTTCTCTGTGTTTGGAAGTGAGTGGTCAAACTAATGTAAAGAGATAGTTTGTAGCTGTAGTATGCCGAAGTCATAGATCTGAAGGAACAACATACATCTGTTTACAAAGATCCTTTTGGGCAACAAGGATGTTGTATACTGTATATATACAGCTGCTAAAGAGCAAATACAAGTAAAAGAAAAGCAGTTCTTTGATAGAGCTGGAATGATCAGATCTTATGTCATAAAGAGTACCTAGTGGAACTGAGCAGTATTGTTTTATGGAGCAACACTGGCCAGCCAAAGCAATTAGAAAAACAAGAGGGGCTAAGCTGGGGATGGAAAGTTCATGTCACTGGGTCATCTGCACCTCTGATGAAGCCCTGCTAGCCAGTGTGATTGAGGACAACTAAACATATGCAGAACACTACTGCAGAAGAGGGGATGAAGTTGTCTCTAGAAGGTATTTTCCAAAAAAAAAAAGAAGAAGAAAGGAACGGTGTACTTTTGAAAAGGATTAGTTGATTATTTGGTATTATCCTTTGTTATTCTTATCTTTCTAATATAGCACTGCTTTATTAAGTCACTTTACTTCTCACTTTGGGCCAGGGAAAAAAAGTTTCTTGAATGCCCACACCAGTTAGTTTTCTCTTCCAAACTATCTGGGGTGAGGACTTTAACCAGAGTTTATTTTAGTGATATCTAGGGTTTAAGAAGACCACTGGTGCTGTCAATTACATCCTGTCAGAAAGGATACATCTGTGCATTTGTCATCTGAATTGTGATCACTTTTTGTAAGAGTCTACCTGAGCTGCAAAACAGTAGATTTTCTCTTATCAGTGTGGAGAAAAAAAAACCAGACTCATATTTTAATACCTTATTTTTAATGTATTTTTGTTAAACAGCTATTTAAAATGACATAAAATTATGAACGGAATATAAATACCAAGTAAGATAAATTTATAGAAAACTTAAAATTTAAAGAGATACATAAGCTACCAGAATTTTAGAGCTTACAGAGCAGAGATCAGTGTCTAAGATTGCCTTGTCTAAGACATTAAATTACATGATGACCAGAAAAACCACTCAAAATGTTTGATGAAAGTTAATACTTTTAAAATAAGCTTTTATGAAGAAAATGAAATATAGCAACATAATTTGGCCTAAACCATTTAACGTATTGTAATTTGTTTCCAGTTTCCATTCAAATCTATAAATCTATAATATTTTAATAATTATAGTCTATGATTGACGTTTCCTCTGTATAAGTGTATTAAACCATTTTTGAAATTCAAATGATCATTGAAATCAATACATACTGTTAAGTATCTTTAAAGGTGCCTTGTCTCTGACCAAAAAAAAAAAGGCTGTTCCTAAATTTATGAAATTACTGAAGATGACAGTGGAAATACAGCTATCTCTCAGAGTTAAATAAACTACTTTTTTGTTATACTGTTATAAATTCAGTAATTATATACTAATATACTAGTTTTTTGTAGTTTTCAGTATTTATAACTCCGAAGCTTGGTACTCTCAAACAGTACAATCACCTTTTCTGTAGTGTTTGTAACATAAAACCAAAGAGAATTTGTTAGACTGAATATAAAAAAAAATGAGCTACTAGCTACTTGATTTGTAATTGCTAGAAAGTTTTCAAAACCTCTGTAAGAGAACTATGTCACAATTCTGTATTGTTTGCCAGAGAAACATACACTTGACACACGTTCTTTTTGCTTCATAATCCCCAAAAGCAATGTCTTGCTCTGGAAAGACCTCGCTTCAAAACCAAATTACTTTCACTCACTTCTGGGCCTGCTAACAGCGGAACTGTATTTTAAAGCCTTAGTTTAACTGCTACACCAAACACTTTGTATTGGATGAATCATTCCTTCAGACTTAATCTAACTGGTACTTGCACAGGGGATGTCCAAACAGTGGCACTTGGGGGGGGCAAAAAATCACTGGTTATAATTAAGTGATGCGCTATCCATCACTAATTGTTGAGTAATATTTCAGTGCTTAATAGACACCTGGATTATCACACCAACCCTATTAGTAAATAACTAACACTAAATAGCACATAACTATTCTTGTAAATACACTAAAATAATTGTACCAGTAAATAACTACTTTTAATATTAAACAACTACTAGAGCTGATTAAAGAAACCCTCACAATAAAAATCCAACAAACCCCAACATCCTGTCTTTGTTGGTTAAATATGTTAGGGAAAAGAATTCAAGTCAAGCTGCTTAGTCAATAACGAAGAATCATAAAAGGAAAGCACATCTGCAGATTGCTTATTCCTTTACTAGAGTCTCATAAGCCTTCAGGAACAGGTATCTTGTCTTTTATGAATACAACTTGGAATTCTTACAGAAACATATACATAAAGGTGAAGACAACTGTTCTAACATCTATTAGTTAAAATTATAAATCTGCAGCACCACTGCCTAATGAACCAAAGTTTCTGTATTATTCAGAACACAGCCCTTCTGAAGAAAATACCAAGGGGGGAAAAAAGAGCTTTTAAAGTTTTAGGCAAAACAATTGTATAGATTTTTCCAATTTTTGCTGAAATGTCAAGGATAGTATTGAAGAACACTGCATAAGCGGTATGTGGACTAAAGTTCATGGTGAATGGAAGAAGGATATACCAGCTACACAGATACTCCCAAAATAGTCCTTGTTCTTTGTTCTGTGATGAAATTACATTCCTCTCAGTTCAGTGGATGCAAATTGCATCCTTTCTAATCTTATGAATTATGTTGTATTCATTACAAGCTGGGATGGGTAGGAAATAACATTTTACGCAGAAAAAAATGCAGAAATGATACCACTTGAGGCAGACAACTATAAACATTTCTCCAAACAGTCATATGACCCCATGTGTTTTCAAGTTGCTTAAGGTGGATGTATCAATGAACTACTTGTTCTGCAGCATGCAGATAATTTAAATAAATGTCAACATCATCTAACAAAAATTTTGCTACATCTCTACCCATTAAATATTTTGTCATCAGTTCTGTAAAAATGTAAAGATTAACACTAAAGGCAACAGTGTCATTCCAACAGGTCAGTAAAGTCGAAGTGTTACTATGGTTCTGTGTAAACTCAAATGACAAGGTAGCATTTTATTATGTTTGTAAAATTTACTTTTTTCCTTGGCTGAATTCAGAAACCATTCATTTTCGGTGCACTATACAACCTCTCTTTTAATGTGTTTCAGCTGAATGTATATGTAACTAAAGAAATCATAAATCATGCCTTAATGTAAATAATATCTTGAGCTACTTAGTAAGAATTAGATCGAAGTTCTATTTGCATCAATATTGATTTATCCTCCAATAAGCAGGTGATCCCTTGATTTAGTTGAGGCCATTGCTATAAAATTAAAAACATGTAAAACCTGTGTAACAGCCAGCCACTGTGATAGAGAGCGTACCATACCTGTGAATCCAGGAGGACAGAAACACTGATAGCCTCCAAGCCTGTTGATGCAGCTTCCTCCATGCAAGCAAGGCAAATTTTCGCACTCATTTACATCCATCTCACACAGAGATCCATAGTATCCAGGTGGACAACTACAGATGAATCTTCAGAAAAGGGAAAATCAGGTGAAGTAAACATGACCTATTTCAATACTGTGAAGCTCTATGTATGTCCTGCTGTCAAAATGGTATCCCTAATCATCATCCATATGAAAATAATTAAGAGACTTTTCTCATTTTGATGTTTCTGAAGCAAGCAGAGTGATTTACTCTTTTTTAAATTAGTAGGAAAATTGTGCACAGTAATTTTAGCTGAAGGTATAAGGAATGATTTAAGGACTAACGTTCTTTTGACACAAGTCTGAAAAACTGTAGAGTGTTGTGGAACAATAAATTTTTCTCTTGCTTACACTTAACTTTTAGTAAACACTTGCAGTAGAAAAGGTCATTGTTGGAAGCTGCAAAGAGAGATGTAGCAATCTAACTGAAGATCAGTTTTCCTCTATTTCACTCATATTCCAAATTAAAAAGAGAAAAAAAAAAAAGGTAAAGAATGAATTGTACTGAAGACAGTTTCTGTTCTGTTTTCCTCTCAGGTCACATAAACAAACAGCTGGGTCAGTAGCATTTGCCTACCTCATTTGAATACAGAATCCCTGTCATATGCCAAAGGTCCCATCCAAACTGCAAGGCAGCAAGCAGACTTTACACATAAGGAAATCGGGGAATTGCTTTTCATTTAGTAGTAACTAACCTGTTTACAAAATCCAGGCAAGTTCCATTGTTTTTGCAGGGTCTTGATAAGCATTCATTAATCTCCACTTCACACAGTGTCCCAGTAAAGCCATGTTGGCAGGAGCACCTAGCAAAATGGATGTCACTGGATTACTTTTTAGTTTAACGTAAAAAGATTCCGGAAAAATATGGAAGATTTTGTGAGGTACAAATTAGGTGGTTCCAAAATTATATTTTTTTGTGATCATTACAAAGTGCTGTATTTTAGCAAGCTTCACAAGTACAGTGACTGCAGCCCAGGAAGTAAGATTTTTGCCATTATTAGTTGCAGGCCACAGGCTTTGTGCTGACCCCACTGTAAAAAGGCTCAGAACTTGCCTTGGCCTGAGCTGGTTTTCATTTGTTTTGACACCTGCCCTGGAGCCAACTGACTGCTGCCTCTCATGCTTTAGGTTCAGCTCTGGGAATAGCACCTATGGTGAGGGTGCGACACAGCAGGATAATCACAAGCTACAGCCTTTTGTGTCACAGAATCACAGAATTGTTTAGGTAGGAAAAGACCTTTAAGATCATCAAGTCTAACCGTTAACCAAACCCTGCCATCCCACCACTAAACCACATCCCTAAGCACCTCCTCTACCCATCTTTTGAACACCTCCAGGGATGGGGAATCCACCACTTCCATGCGAAGCGTGTTCCAATGCTTGACAACCCTTTGGTGAAGAATTTTTTCTTAATGTCCGACCTAAACCTGCCCTGGAACAACTTGAGGCCATTTCCCCTCGTCCTATCGCCCATGAACTGGGAGAAGAGACCAACACCCACCTCCCTATAGCCTCCTTTCAGGTAGTTGTAGAGGGCGATAAGGTCTCCCCTCAGCCTCCTTTTCTCCAGGCTAAACAACCCCAGCTCCCTCAGCTGCTCCTCAGAACTTGTGCTCCAGACCCTTCACCACATTCATTGCCCTTCTTTGGACATGCTCCAGCACCTCAATGTCCTTCTTGTAGTGAGGGCTCAAAAAATGAACATAGTATTAGAGGTGCAGCCTCAGCAGCACTGAGTACAGGAGGACAATCACTTCCCTAGTCTGCTGGCCACACTATTCCTGATACAAGCCAGGGTGCTGTTGGCTGCCTTGGCCACCTGCACACACTGCTGGCTCATGTTGAATCAGCTGTCAACCAGCACCACCAGGTCCTTTTTTGCTGGGAAGCTTTCCAGCTACTCTTCCACACGCCTATAGCGTTGCATGGGGTTGTTGTGACCCAAGTGCAGGAGCCAGGTAGAACCTCATAGAGGTAGAGCCTCGGCCCATGGATCCAGCCTATCCAGATCTGTCTTGCAGAGCCCTCTGCCCCTCGAGCAGATCGACACTTGCACCCAACTTGGTGTCATCTCCAAATTTACAGAGGGTGCACTCAATCCCCTCATCCAGGTCACTGATAAAGGTATTTAACAGAACTGGCCCCAAAACGGAGCCCTGAGGAACACCATTTGTGACTGGCCACCAACTGGATTTAACTCTGTTCACTGTGTCCATGTAGGCTGGGGAAGCTGGTTAAATAGTGCAAAGGAAGTAAATTGTGGTAAGGTAACATATAAAAATAGCTCCGAGAAGGCCTAAGACGGAAGATGAGAAAACCCCCACCATAAACATTACACTTCTCCTGGCAATGCCTTCCCGCCACTGGTGACTTGTAGTAACACTGCCAGTTCTTCTTGAGGGAGACCGAAATCACTGATCAGAGGACCCAGACAGACATTGTGATGGTTGTCATAACAAGAGACTACAGCCAGGTAATTGCAAAATTTCTTATGGAACAATTATAACTATATTGTTCATGAAGCTGTTTTCTATTAACTTAGACTATTAGTATTATTGTAACTAGACTAGTGACAACTGTTACATTTTGATTAGATTATTCAGATTTTAATTAACCCTACAATAGATTCTTGGGTCCACATTTATGGTGTACATGTATGTCTTTTGCCCACAAGAAGATTTTGAATGTAATGTAACAGTGTCAAACACATCACAAAAAAAGACATATTACATAACTGAAAGACAGCAAACATAATACAGGCAAAGTTCCAAAACAACAGCTAGATGGTAAACATCCATGTATCATACTGAGTATCTGCCGTTCAAACAGTTTTCCTCACCTGTAATGGTTAACCCCGTCCACACAGAGACCTTCATTCTGGCACGGATGGGAAATGCATTCATCACTGTTAACTTCACAGTAAGTACCTTCAAATCCTGAAATACAGATTATATTAACTGTGAATGAGTGAATTCTACTACATAATGTGAATATAAGGGTCACAGATCCTCTTGGAGGCTTGTCTGCCTGAGCTCAGGACCAACTTAGACAACACAAGTGGCAGGCCTGAGAAACCTCAGCTGCCCTTGAAGCTATTCAAGAAAGAGCTAAGAGAAGCATCGGGGTGACCACCCCTTCTGGGAGCAACTAAGCTGATGTTCTTTGCCCTTGGTATCTGACTGACCTGTGCTGCAGCCATGCACAAGCCTAGCCATATACCTGTTTATCTGGATGCTGATTTTGGCCTTCAGACTACCTCCCTGGCTTGACCGTGGGCCTGTCCCATTCCCTGGAGGCTTGACTGGTGACCTGGCATACTGTGCTGATCCTGGGCACTGTCATTGGACCTGCCCTGCTTGCCTCATTCAGATACTGTCAGACAGGACCCTTGGCAGTGAGGTCCCTGCCCTGGCAAGCTTGGTAAGACTCCTGGCTTACTTTTGCTTCTGAGACAGCCAGCCCTCACCGCTCTCCGACTCCAAGATGGGGGGCGGCAAGTGAATGCAATCCTAGAACTTTCTCCCGTTACTTTTGTTCCTTAGCTTCAACAAGTTCATTTCTGGAGAGTATAAGAAGTCCTAACATACTTTAACGAATCAGAGAGAACTGATTTGGATAGAGCATCCGGCTAAATATACAAGGGAAATGCAACCCATTTTAAAGGACTGAAAAGGCTTTCTCAGGGAGCGTGGGACAATATAAAAAACTAAAAGCTAATTAAATAATTAATATATTACAGAGCACAATGGAAGTTAGAGGCACTACATTTATTCACAGCAGTCAGTAGAAGAGAAAAAACATTTAACGGGTTTTAATATTTAAATTAATATTTAAATGAAGAAAAACTGTCATCAAGATCTTATTTGCATAACCTGTGTAAACATCTCAGAATATACGCTAAAGAGAAGAGATTTTTCAGTGATACAAGAACACCACTTTTGCTCTTAGACAGCACACTATGTCTTACAACTTCCATGTAAGTAAAAGTTCTACTAAGTACACATTTGTGTAAAAATTATATACAGTGGATGAACTGTAGCTGCTTAGTTGAATTTTGCACAAATTAAATATGTATATTTCAATTGATGTAGCAATGAAACCATTACAATGAACTGTAATGACTATAATACATATCACCCCGATAGCAGACTGACTAAAGAGCATTTATGTTGTTCACCAAAGTGCTTCTGAACACCATTTAGATATCTAAATTAAATTAAAACAATTATAAAAACAGCCACTGAAATTCAGTGTATATTATAAATATGATGAAGGTTTTACTCGATTCTCTATTAAAACACGTAAAAATTGCTATCAGTACTTTTTTAGATACTGAAATAAGACTAGTAATGACTTTTAGTGGTTTTCAAAGTACTTCATGAAAGTGGGGAAATCATGAAAGATCACAGAACAGTATGGCTTATTTTTATAGAGAGAAAATCATTACTGGAAAAATTAACTGGTTTGGTCAGAGTTGTAGGGAAAGCTCTAGAGCAAAAACCTCTGCTGGCACTCCAATGTATGATCTAAACATCAGCCCACACTGAAGCAGTTGGTATTTTCTTCTTACCAGGATTTTTTTCTGTTCAAAACCTTTCCTGGCCAGACCTGACTGAAACAAGTCCTGAATGTTTGCTGAAGGTTTCACAGCAGTGTCTGCTACAAAGCTGGAAAATAAAGGCTGGAATGTGTCTCAAATTAACCCTTCAATTATAGTCACTTATACACTTACGGTGTTACTCTTCTTTTCAGAAATATCTTCGAGTGTGAAGCAATACCCTCATTTATCTTCTAGTATGACTTTTCACAAAAACGTTGTAAAAAGCCATTATAGGGGACAAATGTTCTCTGTCCCAGTGTACTGCTTTGAAGTAGTTCCCTCAGCATAGGCAACCTTGTTATATTCTGAATGGTTTAGTTTATTATTTGCAAATGAGCCAGAACCAGCGTGATTGATCCAAGTACTTATCTGTAGCATGTGATGTGCACCTTAATACTGCAACTTAACCCTCCATCTATATTTGCCTGAAGTTTGATTAAGGAAAACTTGGGTGAGGCATGCTAGTTCAATGTTCACTACTAGACCTGGCTACATAAAGTAGACAGCAGTCACTGACACACACACACACACACACACAAAATAATCAGGAGTTGTTCTTGTTACACATGCCACCCCAGTGCTACTGAGTAAGAGCACAAAAGATGATAACAAGTTTCTCTAACTCTATTTTGATAAAGAAACTGGAGGGCATGGTGAATGTGAGAGACCAGGACCACAGGACATTTGTAGCCAACTTCTTCATCTGTGACTTCTCATTTATTTGTAATGTCCGACATTCTGAGACTAGGCTTTGTTACAAGGTAGAAGGCTATGTCAATGGTCAGGGGAAATGGGACTTCACTGAAAAGTAGTACACTGAAAGAGAAAGCAAACCTGTGTCATATTATAAATAACTCAAAGATATACAGACAGTTTTTAGTTTTATAAGATAATCAGAAAAGGGTGTGAAGCTAACATAAAGTAAAACTTAAAAAAAATACTAACAGAACTTACATGAAATAGCTTCTTATTCTTTTGTGGTATCATGTAAAGCCTGAGCAAGCATCTTTTTAAAAAAAACAAACACTACAGTTGTCAAATTAAAATACATAAAAAGGAAAATGGAGGGCATTCATCATTCTGCTTCTGCCTGTTGTCCTCACTTGGTTATGGATGTTTTATAGTATTTTAGAAATAAGTAGTACTGAAGTGAATACATAAGACACCATTTATACACATTTTTGATTGCAGTAGTATGCATTTTTCCAGCCCATAGCAAACTATAGCTACCTTGAAAAGCCATAAAATAAGTAAACATACAGAAGGCATGCTACATTATCGGTTATTCCTACAAATGGAGAATAATACATTTTCATGAAAAGATTTTACTGGCTATCTACTACATTATGAAATAAGCAATCTATGTGTTCAATTTACTGTTGAATATTGTCCTTTTTTAACTGGCATAAATTAGCTCAGTCCTCCTAGTAAAAAAAAAAACCCTGTCAATAATTTCTTCCTCATTACATATACTGTTAAAATTTACATGGAACTATTTAGATGATTTTTTGATCCACAATGAAAACTTCGAAGTCATGCAGTGACTTTTTTTAAGGAATTTTTAACTTTGCTAGCAATTTTTACAGAAGATTTCAGCAAAAACTTCTGCTTTCAACTAAAAGATAATCAGAAACACTCAAATCTGCTTACAAGGACCTGAAAAATATTAGCAGTATTAACTTGATTTCACTCATAATTTCTGCATGTCTGTGCTGTAGTATAACTTACAAAGCTTGTACAAACAATGTTTCTATAAAAGCATATGCCAATAAGCCAATTTTAATTCACTCCTGATATATGTTCTCAGAGTGAAATAGGAAAATAAGGAAGTGTAACACTGCGCACATCACTTGTACAAACAGCAGAGGTTAAACCTCAAAACATATACTACAGTGTTAGGATTAAAATGTTTGTAAAATGTTTATTTTATGAACATACTTTATACTTGGACAGACACCAATCACACTATCAGATCCAAACGAACACTTAGAATGCTCATACCTAAGGAACTGGTTTAAGGAAAGGATTACCTTGGTAGTTTACTTACACAGTGCTTGTTGAAGCTATGAGATACCTCATGGGTCTAACATGCATGGACTCACATCATTCTTGTATTTTACACGATAGTCAAACACAATTTAAAGGGTCATGAGATTATTTTGTATAAGTGTCCTGGTTTCGGCTGACCGTGCCGGTCAGTAGCGGGATCGCGCCTGTGAATAGCCACTGCAGCGTAGCCTGGGTAACACAGAGAGACGCGGGCTCCTTTATTCTGTATATTCTCTTATCATTCTCATTATTACTATTATTATTATTTTCTCTTATTAAACTGTCTTTATCTCAGCCCTCGGCTCTAACCTTTTATTTTCTCCGATTCTCTCCCCCATCCCACTGAGGGAGGGGGGGGAGTGAGCGAGCGGCTGCGTGGTGCTTAGTTGCCAGCCGGGTTAAACCACGACAATAAGCTACAACTGCTGCCGCACATAGCTGTGACCTTCTGGGATACTTAAAACTATAATTAATGTATGGATGCAATTTTTACAGTAATGTAGACATGTTTCCAAATTATTTCATGTGTTGCAAGAGGAAAGAAAAAAGACAATGGGGGAGAAACTGACTTAAAATGTTTAACGTCAGATATACTACTGAAACAAACATTTTTCAGCTGTAAAGAAATTTGCAATATGTAAAAAAGCTTTCACATAATGCAGCCAACAAAATTTCAATGCTTAATCTGTAGTTTATACTGTGAATGCAATTAATTCATTTGAATTATAGAACACAATAGTTTTTATTTTAAGCAAACAATTTTGTAAAGTGGTACATTTCTGGAAAGCCTGAAAACATGGATGGTGCTGTAATGTATTGTTACTGTAGCAATATTTAGTACTATGTGTAGGAAAGTAATATGCACATTTAAATGCAACTACTTGCTGCCTTTGCTACTGCAAATCAGTCAAACTTAAGATCCAAACTGTAAATCAACAGCACATGTAAATTATTTGATGTAGCTCTCCTGCCATATACTTTACAAGGTAGCTGTTCCACATGTCAAACCCGAGTGACACACTAACAATGCAGTTTTTGACCTTAGTGCATTTTATGTGGAAAAACTGAAAGTTTTCTGAACTCAGGTCAAACCATTCCGAACTTCTAAATGAAAAGATGCATCTAATCAATGGAGAACAGCAAATGACACACACTCACCTGTGAATACAGAATTCCATCAGATAACTGCTCAAAATTTCCAATATTGAATATAAAGGCTAGATAAATGTCATTGTAAAGTCTGACAAACAAACAAATGGTTTTTATTTGTCAAACATTTTTAATAGTATTTTTCCTGCCACATTAAAGAAACTGAAGATGTAAACAGAATCTCCTTGGTATTACCGCTTATCCATATTTTTTTTCTAAATCATGGGGAGACAGTACCCAATTTAAAACATGTATTTGTCATTTTAGGGTGAAGGAACAGGGGTTTTTGAGGAAGTGAAATGTATCTCGGAAATGCTAACAGTTTTTGTAGCAACAGATAGCAATTTCAAGACTTCCAGAAATTAATGGAGGTGAAAAACAACTGAAAATCATTGTAATTCTTTGTGTTACACAATTTACTTCTATTTCTGTGGGTTTTTTATCAGTTCAGGTAGCATGAAAGTGACTTTAATAATCTGAGGTCTAAAAATACCTGTGTTCTATGGAGAACACCTCAAAAGCAGCTCATCTAATCTCAAACCCTAGTTTGCTGATCCTCAACACCAGCACTAGTAGGTGTGACCCCATGCTCAAATTTGCATGGAATTTATGTGCAGACAGAATGATATTATCATTTTAGTTTACAGAAGTTCCAACATCCTGTGGTAGTTTTTCTGTCAAAGGATGAAGCATTAAATGCTGTTACTTAAGAGGGGATAGATCTTATTGTTCCTTCTGTTTCTCTGAAATATGGGAAATGGCTACTGCATGTCTCTATCTATGGGACTTCTGTGAGCTGCAAAGTGAAGGAATATGCAGAGTGCAGAAGCTACACATCTGCTGTTATGGTTATGGTCATTTTCATCTCCTTATTCCACTGCAGAGAAAATATTACAGGATTTACCTCTGCAGGTAACAGAGACTAACATGATTCTTTCCCCATAAGCTCTCGACTGTTTTACTCATCAGCACAGTATCATGCATTGTATTTTGTCTCCTTACTGTGAACCATTTATGAACCAACGTTTGCAAGCAGCAGACATATCACAATAGCCCCATAATCATTAGTATAACTAGGTTATTCAGTTTAACATAGGTAGGTACATGTATCAAAATCAAATGTGTAGAAATACTAGACATGGTAAAAAGGCTATTTCCCCTTGTAAATTATGTATACATGTGTCTGAAAAAGAAACTGGCCCTGAAGGGCTCACAAATCTAACAATGGCAATCTCCCAATTTATGTAACTTCTGTTCTTTAATATGTACTTATGAGTTCTGTTTGATATGATAAATGTTGTGCATTATGATAATTTTCACTTAGTCTTATTTGAGACATGGGCTGAAGAATACTTTTCTCAGTTCAAACTTCTAGCTGTAAGATGCTGCAGACCAAATAAAAATAATCATTACCATGCTAGGACAAAGGGTATTAAAAGAAGGTGTCATGAGAAACAGTTATTGACAATAGTCTGATAAAAGGGGTGAGAAAGCCCTGGAAAGAACGGTTTAAAACAAGGACTTCAGAAATTACCTTGAAGCATCAAGAAAGGAACTGTAAAGTCTTGCTTCTGGAAAGAGTACTTGGAGGATAAAGAAAAAATAGGACAGCTAATTCCAGTACAGACTGTAGCTGCTGTTTCTCCTTAAGAAGACACAGTACCCTCCTTACATCTCACTGACAACTTTCCCTGGAACAAGACTCTTAATTTCCCTACACCCTAAAACTGGTGGTTGTAACCTTATGACCCATGCAACTCCTCTTCCATAAACTAGTTTCTCAGCTTCTCAGCTTCTAGCTTTACATCTTCAAAGATACAATGAGCACAAAGAAGATGACAAAGCTTTTCACTATTTGTGTGCTATAATGACACAAATCGCTGTTCTCCATTCTTTTGTTTTACGCCTCTCTAAAACTGTGTGCTTACCAGAACGATGTAGATTTAAAAAAAAAAAAGAATCTCTACAGAAATAATAAACCAGGCAACTGGTAAGGAATTCAGCCCATCTACCATCTGAGCAAATTGTCCTAAGCTGCCTATGTAGTCAGAAGAGTAACATAAATATTTCTATAGCATTACCCACTTGACTTTGTATGTCTCCTTTTGTGTGAAATGAATACCCTCAGAAAACTGCCTCCTCTTCTTCATTGACTGTAAATGGAGTACAGGGGCACCTGTACGTATACCTCCTCAATGTAATACTGTGGACATTTACATCTGGTCAAATCAATCCAGACTTTCTGGTGTATTTGTTTCAATAATACATATATTTTTTCATTGATATAATTTCCCTTCTGAGTTTTCTATCTCACTAAAATGCCATTGAACACATGCTGACCAAATAACCTGTATTTTTGAACAGGCTAGGTAAAGCTTTGGTAAGAACACTCTCTCTATATATATAAATATATGCAATATATAATGAATTTACATAGATGTTTCCTGAAAATTTTCCTATCACAAAACTGAAGGTAAGCAGAATATTGCTTCTATTGTAATAAGAAGACTGCATAAGCATTCTCAGCTAAGGATATTAACTGGACTAATGAAGGAAGATCTACATCTAATTTTAAAGAGATTAGTTTCTACCGCTATTGTAAGTAGAAAATCTAAAACCCCTCTGAATTCAACAACCTTGTCCTTCCCTTCCTGTCTTTATGTCAGCAACAACTATATCTACTATTCCTACTAACCTTGCCTTGTTTTAGCTCCTAGATACATCTACTAATAATTCTCGCAGAAGAATAAATCACTATTAAAAAAACACTAGATGTTTTCTCGCCCACAGTTTATGTTGGCAAATTATTTTTTGTCTTGTTAATTCTCTGTAATATTTATATGCCCGTATTTTCCCAGGTTTCACATTTCTCCGTGATAACTGTTTCCTTTTGTCTCCCATTTCATCATTAAGTAGGCCTGTGGTTATTCAACAGTCCTAGCCAGAGAGCTGATCTTGCACTCTATAGTTGCATGCCCTCTCATAGTTTTCCTTTATTTTGAATACATATTTTCCAGTAATTTGTTCTTTCTTGGAACACAATTGTTCTCAGAAAGCTGCACTATTTTTACCAAACTGTCTTGTCTTCCCTTTGGGTTGGCTTTACAGAACTAAGACTTTTGTGCTTGGCATTACCTAGAACAGCATGGTCTAATGTTCATCCTCTAGTTCACTTACATATGCAGTTGAATTGCTCTTTGGATCTTTTGCATGCAGACCTTCCGGGAAATTTATGAACAGTTGCCCAGGCTCAGCTACAAATATTTCAACATTATTTATATTCTATAGCTTTGCTCATGTTTCCTACCTTTCTCTTCTGTTGCACTGAATTTTCATTTCTATTAAGATTAATTCCAAGAATGGAATACTTTAAGAACAGAAACACATGTTACTAAATTAAGCAATAAAGCATTCTACTATTTGCCCTACTAGTTGTCCTCGCCTCTTCTGTTTCATTTGCATTTAGGAGAACCTAATGGCAGGATTCAGTGCCGGGTATAAGTGTAATAGCTCAAAAAGCCATCTCCTCCCAATTGCCTTGATCAAACCCTTGCTTATCATCAATTACTGGCAAAATACGTAAGAGGAGGTGTTCTCTGTACACTTCTTGGGGAACTTGCTCTATCGCAGCAATTCCTAAACTTTGGCAATAATGGCCTACCCTACAACATTCTTGCAACTATTAATATACCAGCATATAATTGTAGAGATCACAATTTTTTAAACTGTTCAACCTGCTTGTGTGGACAACCAGAACTCACGGTCTAACGCTGTTCCATAATCTACAATATCAGAGCCCAGTTTTGCATTATGAATGTTATAATCCATGCCCTTGCAGAAAGCAAACCTCTACAGCTAGGGCAGACATGTCAGAAGTTTTAAATTTACATCATTTATAGAATTCTAAAAATCTTTAATGCAAAACCAGACAACTGTAACTCCCTAAGGTACAACAACAGATACATAGTTTTGCTTTATACTACAACAAATCACGACTTCATTACCTCCCTATCAATTTGCTCTAATAATTCTGTCATAGGCTAACATCTTACGTCAAGTTTGACTGTGCCCAATTTATACTCTGTCAGCTTTTGTCTTGCCTGTCCTAGCATGGCATCCCAATCCTAGCTCCCTGTAGTCACTGGATATTCTCTTTTTCTTCTAAATAACTACCACAGTCAATAGCATGATTTCTGGTCCTATCATACCCGTCTCAGATACAGTCTTCTACATATAAGTCTTTAGAACTTGATAAGCACAGCTACATTTTGTGACTCTTGCTAAACAAGGTTCATACCTTCTAATGACTGGACTGTTAACTACTGGCAAGCTGTTTAATCAACATGCCACTTGGATACTAAGTCAGGTATCTTCGAGTATCTAGCTATGTCACTGTGACTACCCAATCGGTAATCATGACAGGCTTATTGGGAGAGAAAGGGAGGCACGTGGCAGACAAAAATATGAGAATAAAATAAAAGATGACAACTCCGAAGTAGATTTCCCTAAACTGCTTTTAATTACATTTCTGTATTTTACTGTCTCTCCATTTTTGGTAAGAGTCCTGAATAAAAGGTTGCTTTTCTCCTAGCATGAATGATTAACTCATTTCATGAATTATGCCTTCTACCCCTTTTCAATACTGAGTTTTCCACTTTCCAAAATTTGTTAGCAATGCACGTTACTGGTTCACATAACTCCCCTGCTAGTTCCCTGAAGATTCCTAGCTGTAAGCTTCAAGAATCTTTGAAGATTACGTCAAAGTTCCCTGAAAATCTTGGCTGCAAGTATTTTTGATTCTTGAGAAACTGTGCAAAAAAATCTTTTGAAAAGACAACTTTTCTGAGGAATGTTAAGACAAGACTTGAACTACATGTCTCTCTACAGATCATTTCTGAAAAGGGTTTCAAAATCAATACATTGTATTAAAAGCTGGTTTTAAAAAGCAGCTTTTCTAAAAGCTGCTTCAATAAGCAGCTGGCATACCTTCCCAGTGACTTTTTTTTAACTCAGCAACTTGTGGTAACCTTTACCTTGATAGTAAAAAACCCAAGCTATAAATACTGCTGACTTCTAGGTATGTATCTCCACATCCTTGCAGCTCAGTAAACAAACATACTATTGTGGTGTTACACTGAAATGAATGTATCTGCTATCCTTGGTCCCTAAGACACCCCTCCACCCCTACCATTTGTAGGTATAAAAGTGATGACTTCAAAATCCTGCCTGAATTCCAAATTCAGTAATTGTACTCCCCCCACTTAAATTTTCACCACAGTTTTAATTAGTTAATGTACTCTTCAATTCCTATGCAGAATTGCATAGTGATGATCTGCATAATTAATCTGTTGCTCCGTTCCACCTTAACAGTTCTTGTACATTGAGGGAGAGATCGTGTCTTTTAAGCCATGGCCCAGGAAAGCTGTCAGCACCTGTTGTGATTTCGCTTGTTGTGCACAGGGAGAGCAATCCGCTCTATCAGGCAGGGGAAGATTACTCCCCTGATGTGCCAGGCCTTCCTGACAGCTCAGCAGGAAGAGAAACCATTTCCAACTTGCTCCAATTTCTGTACTTTTAACAGTTTGCATATATTTTGTCTATTTCTGCCTGTCTGTTTTGTCAATTTAGTCTGTCAGCTCTGCTGGCCAGGTGTATGTCTATCTTTATATTGTTGAACAATTGACTCAGAAATAGTAATTCTGAGTGCTGGAATCTAAACAGACATAGATTTAATAAATACTGTTAGAAATTAATACTAGGCAAACTGACAGCTATCTTACCAGTCTTTTAACTTAACTGATAGACCTGCTGTAATTCATGAAGGCTTTATGTGCTTTGAAATGTATACATTCTTGCTTCCACTGAAGAGAGCATTAAATTCAACACATATTTGCAACTTTTCTGCAGCACAACAGAAAAAACTAACTATACCAATTCTTACCTGTTTTGCAAATGCACATTGGATTTCCATCAACTTGTGCCAAGCAGGTTGAATTGTTTATGCATGGATTGTAAGGCAGTTCACAGGGACTGAAGCGCTGATGGCAGAAGTCACCAGTATAAAATGGAGGACAAATACATACAAACTGTCCCTGCTTAACAGATTCATAACAGGTGGCTCCATTCAAGCATGGTTCAGAATCACATTCGTTTATATCTTCACTGCAGTCTGGTCCTGTCCACCCTGCTGCACATGTGCATCTGGGGGGGAAAAAAAAGGTTGACATGGTACAAGAATGCAAATCAACAACTTAGCCCAATCAGTTCTAACTATTAAAAAAAAAAAACCAAGAATCTTTTTCTCTGTGCAGCTTTTTTTTTCTGCCAATTGCATCAGACTGCACTATGAATAAAAGTTTGGGGTCTTCTCTCACAATTTATTTGAGCAAAATCAAAATGCCTTATTCTAAATCACAGGATTTATCCACTCTGAGAACCACCTTATTTAGTTAATGCTGACAGAATCATCTGTGGATCTTCTTTAAGCTGAAGCACCACAACAAATTATCAAATGTGGAATAGTAAATTTCTTTAAGCTTTAGAATTAGAAAGACATCTTCTCATATGTGTGAAACTACTAATTAGGTACTTCAGCATTTGGGATGAAATGCACCAGGCAGCATTCAGTACACTTTTAAGAAAGAAGGATAAGAGGTCAAAAGCACAATAAACAATAGAAGAATCCTGTTTACAATGTTCTTTCTGGTTTTTGTATGCTCTTGTGAAGACTTGTTATTGACAATACAGAAGAGAAAACTTGGACAAAAATCTGTTACATCTGATTGTAAAGACTCTTAATGAACTGGATAAATATCTGCTTTTATTTATAACATGAATATGATGATAAGGTTCTAAAACTTCAATCTACTAATGATTTCAAAGTTTGCAGAGAAAATGTCCTCATTAGCTGCATTAAAAGAAGGCTCTATGTGCTTTAAAAGGTACACATTCTTGTTACTTTCACTGGAGATAAAATTAAATTCAACATGTATTTGCAACTATTTTGCAGGACACGAGACAATACAGAAGATTAACTATACCAGCTCTTACCTGTTTTGATTGTTTGCAGGCATTAAACCACTCAAATACTGCTTAATAGTTTTAATTTGATTTAAAAAAAAATTCTTAAATAATAAATAGGTCATTTGATAGAGAATCAGTTAGGTAGTTCTGTTCTACAAGGCACAGGTATTGCTTGCCACACAGAAGGCAAACTCAGCCCCTTTAAAACACAGCGTTTGACATTTTTAATGTTCTGTGTGATTGGTTTGTGGGGTATAATTTCCATGTCATATGAAATGAAATGAGTATTACTAAGGAACTCTATCATTTTAAAGTCCTGAGTATTCTAGCAATAAGGATTCAAAAATCAGGTTACTGTATATTTTTCATGGGAAGAAAAATAGTTGTAACCATCAAAAGGCATCCAGGCAGTCTTCAAGTAACGATGACAAAAATGACATTTCAGGACTCATTTATCAGCTATAGCACCCAAAAAGCATTTTTGGAAATATGGTTAAAATAAACATGTTTTGTTACTCTGCATTTAAGCACAACAAACATACCTGCTTTTGCTATACATGGTAGCATCAATTTAGTACCTGGAGGCAATACCCACTGAATAACAGTGCATTCACTACTCAGCGCTTTGCTTACTTTTTTTCGTAAGTAGTCAACCTATAGAAGCATGAGCCTCTATTACAAATGAAGTATCTCCAAATCACTGACACTGGATATAGTAGAACACACTGTCCCAATAGATCAGAACAAGTATTTTAGATCTTAATTCTTTTACAGCTGCTTTTTTTCCTTGACTTAATTTCTGAAGTTCTGAATAAATTACTACCAATGTACTACTCCAAGGTATGTAGTACCTTGTCTATGCTCCATTTGTAGCACAAAAAGCTCATTAAATGGAAGAGACTTTCACTTCATATTAGGGGAATAGGGTTCAATTCTTAACTGGTCCAACTGTTATGGGTGTAACTGAGGTGCAGAGAAGCAAACATAAAACACGTTCCATTCCCTTCTTTTCCCTAATGAGTTTCACAACTGCCCTTGAGTTATCAAAACTACTCCATATGGCCACAGGGAACATTATGTCAGATGGAGATCACTGACACAGCAACTATCTACACTACACAAGTAGCCAGTTCTACCCCAGTTTCATGTCAGCTACCAACTGATATGCAAGGATCGGTATTAATGCAAAAGAGACAGTTAATAACATAGTTTTACTGTACTCTTATCTGTATCATGAAAAAGTTGCTGGTGCCCTCATTAAATGTGGAGAAAATACACAGAAGTCTATCTTGAGGGCCAGTCAAGACAACATTCTGTCTTAATGAGAACTGTTATTGGCTGATGTAGTCACCAAGCCACTCTGCATGATATTTGAAAAGTCATGGCAGTCAGGCAAAGTCCCTGGTGACTGGGAGAAGGGAAGCATTGTGCCCATTTTCAAAAAGGGTAGAAAGGAAGACCCTGGGAACTACCGACCTGTCAGCCTCACATCTGTGCCTGGGAAGATCATGGAACAGATCCTCCTAGAAGCTATGCTAAGGCACATGGAGGCCAGGGAGATAATTCCAGAGAGCCAGCATGGATTCACCAAGGGCAAGTCCTGCCTGACGAACCTAGTGAGTTTCTATGATGGTGTGACAACAACAGTGGACAAAAGAAAACCACTGGACGTGATCTATCTGGATTTCTGCAAGGCCTTTGACACGGTCCCCCACAACATCCTTCTCTCTAAATTGGAGAGCTATGGATTTGATGGGTGGACTGTTCAGTGGATAAGGAACTGGCTGGATGGTCACATCCAGAGGGTAATGGTCAATGGCTTGATGTCCGGATGGAGACTGGTGACAAGTGGTGTCCCTCAGGGGTCTGTACTAGGACCGGTGCTGTTTAATATATTCATCAATGACTTAGACAGCGAGATTGAGTGCACCCTCAGCAAGTTTGCAGATGATACCAAGCTGAGTGGTGCAGTTGACATGCCAGAAGGATGGGATGTCATCCAGAGAGACCTGGACAGGCTGGAGAGGTGGGCCTCTGTGAACCTCGTGAGGTTCAACAAGACCAAGTGCAAGGTCATGCACCTGGGTCGGGGTAACCCCCAGTATCAATACAGGCTGGGGGAAGAAAGGATTGAGAGCAGCCCTGCTGAGAGGGACTTGGGGGTGCTGGGGGATGAAAAGCTGGACAGGAGCCGGCAATGTGCGCTGGCAGCCCAGAAGGCCAACCGTACCCTGGGCTGCATCAGGAGAAGCGTGGCCAGCATGTCGAGGGAGGTGATTCTGCCCCTCTACTCTGCTCTGGTGAGACCTCACCTAGAGTACTGCGTCCAGCTCTGGAGTCCTCAGCAAAAGAAGGACATGGAACTGTTGGAGTGGGTCCAGAGGAGGGCTACAAAAATGATCCAAGGGCTGGAGCACCTCTCCTATGAGGACAGGCTGAGAGAGTTGGGCTTGTTCAGCCTGGAGAAGAGAAGGCTGTGGGGAGACCTGATTGCGGCCTTTCAGTACCTAAAGGGGGCCTATAGGAAAGACGGGGAAAAAATTTTTAGTAGGGCCAGCTGTGACAGGACAAGGGGTAATGTTTTTAAACTGAAGCAGTGTAGGTTTAGGCTACATATAAGGAAGAAATTATTTACAATGAGGGTAGTGAAACACTGGAACAGGTTGCCCAGAGAGTTGTAAATTCCAAAGCTAAGTTTTTACAAGGCCTTTCTTCTAAGAATTTTGGAATTTATGAAAAAATTACAAAATTTAAAAAATTAAATCCCTAAACAAGGCATATAATGTATTTCCAGGTTAACTATGAAAACATTTGACTTGTATCACACAATTAAGGAAACAGTATCTTATCCTTCCATGCCTTAACTGCATACTTGTTTTTGTAGCTTTTACAAAAAGCAGGGAGAAGGTAACCCATCAGAAACATCAAGAACAGTCATATCCCACTCTTTCTGTTCTATACTTTACAATCAGTTGTGAGAAAAACTTTGGGGGAAAACACCCCAAAAATGTAGGGTTTTGTTAAGAACAATTTAACTGAAAATAATCTGACAGGCTGTTGAAATTATACTTTAATTTTAAATAATAAAAGCATCTATTAAACAGTAGAATCATTTATAGTATCTTCAAAAAGAGGAAGAATACACTAGCAAGGAAGCAATCACTAGAACATGTAATGAGAGAAACAGAAGATTTAGGTTCATGTAAAAATTCTTAATTTTAGCTGATTTCCTTTCCTCCAGAATCCATATAAATATTTTAAATAACCAAATCCAAATATTTCCATTGATACTACAAAATTAAATCATGCACAACTCTCTTCTTTAAATTATTCATTATAATAATAAACCCCACATGGTGCTTTGATTGCAACATATGTAGAACTCCTCCAACACATGTAGATCAGCTTTCATAAGTATTATCTGTTGTCTTTCCACACACCTTTCCAGAGTTAAAAGCTTTCCAGACACAAATAGAGGGTAATGAAAATATACAATACAAATTATATCCATGGTTTTGTATTTTACTACCTACTAAAACATTAAAGTGAAAATTAAAAATTGCAAGCTGCAGTCTAATAATAATAAGTTCCTCTATCTTTATATGATGATTAAATTACTAAATTATTTGGTTCTCACCTGCTTGAAAACTCCCTTTTTATTTCACACATTGCAGTGAAATATATTGGTATCACCTGCCTCATGTTCTACCTTATAGGTTTCAAGGAACAGGGCAGAGTCTTAAGAATCCCTGAATGGTTGATGTTGGAGAAAGTCCCTGAGGTTCATCTAGTCCCCCCTGCTCAAAACAGGGTCAATTAGAGGTCTGTGTCCAGTCTGGTTTTGAGTTATATCCAAAGATGGAGACTCTACAATTCTCTGGGCAACCTGTTCCAGCACCTGACCACCTTCCCATTAACAAAAGTGTTTTCTTAAAGTAGAATGTCATGTATTTCAGCTTCTTCCGACGACCTCTTGTCCTGTCACTGAATACCACTGAGAAGAGTCTGCCTCCATCTTTTTCACTCCCTTCCACAAGTTATTTACACACACTGTCAAGAGCCGCCTTGAGCCAAAGCCATTTTTTCAGCATGCCAACCAGAACTGCAATCTAGTCTGAATCTTAAGAGTTCTAAAGTGACTTTCTATCAATTAGAAAAGCCTGTTGGTGGGTTCATTCCAACACAGCTCAGCTAGAAACTTGTGGAAAATGCCAGTTTGACAAAAGCAGTAATGCAGATGGTAACACCAGAGCAGAATAAATTTCAGAGAGAGACTTTTGTTTCAGATGTCTTACAGCAGAAAAATAGAAGAAACTTGTCTTTTCAGTCCTCTGTATTCTGTACGAAATTTTCAGAGAATATCAAAGCACTTACCTTTGCCAGAGATACAGATGTTTCTACAGGAAAAAATGCAATATTCAAGATGTAGCAGAACTGGTTTTTCCTTAGTGGGTGAGTCAAAGCAACAAGAATCCTGAACTGAACCTTCAGATACACTGTGCCCATCATTCACCTGCCTCTTTATTTGACAGGACCTTGATGAGAAGTGGCAAGATGTTCAGTGAAGTTTAGGTCAGCCTGTTAGCTATACAGTACACACAATGGTCCCTTCTACAGTAAGAGTTTACGTTGTCTAGTGCATTCTATCAAATCAACTAACAGCCCGAAAAGCTACAGTGCTCAGTGATGAATTTACTCCTTGTAAGCTAGAGGCTATTGGACCATCTGAAGTAGTAAAATGAGAGCTCGCTTTCAATACATACACAGCTTTAAATTTAGAGCACGAACACACACTACAAATACACTTTATTTCCACATGTAAGAAATCAGGCAAGGAAGGCCTGAGACCAGCATAGCTTAGTAAGGACCTCCTGGACAAACTGAAGTGTAAGAAGGAAATGCACAGGCAATGGAACAAGGGACATGTATCCTGGGCAGAATACAGGATGCTGCCCCAATATGTAGGGATGGGATTAGGAAAGCTAAGGCACATTTGGAGCTGAATTTGGAAAGTGATGCAAAGATGAGTAAAACGGGTTTTTATAGGTGTGCTGGCCGGAAAAGGAAGATTAAAGAAAATGTACTTCTAGGATAAATAAGACAGGACAACTGGTGACAACTGACACAGAGAAGGTTGAAGTACTCCGGGTTTTTGCTTCAGTTTTCAATGATAATTTCTTTTCCCACATCTCAAGCCTCTGACCCTCATGACAGGGACTGAGGGAATGAAGTCCTTCTAGTCCTAGAAGAAGGTCAGTTTTAAGACCACCTGAGGAACCTGAACACACGTAAGTCCAAGGGACTCAATGAGATGCACCCCAGGGTCCTGAGGGAACTACCTGATGTAGCTTTAACGTCATGGCAGTCAAAGTCTCCAGTGACTGCAAAAAAGGAAACACACCCATTTTTGAAAAGGGTAGAAAGGAGGACCCTGGGAACCACAACCTGTCAGCTTCACCTCTGTGACTGGGAAGATCATGGAACAGATCCTCCTGCAAGCTATGTCAAAACATACGGAAGACAGGGAGGTGATTTGAGACAGACAACATGGCTTCACCAAGGGCAAATCATGCCTGACTAATCCAGTGGCCCTCTACGGTGGAGTGACTGCATCAGTGGAGAAGGGAAGATTTATAGGTGTCCTCTACCTTGCCTTCTGTAAAGCCTCTGATACAGTCCCACACAACATTTGCTGCTCATTTCGAGAGACACAGGTTTGACAGATGGACTGGTAGATGTATAAGGAACTGACTGGATGGCTGTGTCCAAAGAGTTATAGTCAGTGGCTCGATGTCCAAATGGAGATCAGTAACAAGTGGCGTCCCTCATGGGTCTGCACTAGGACCAGTACTACTTAGTATCTTCATCAATGACATAAACAGTGGTATTGAGGGCACCTTCAGAAGTTTGCAGATGACACCAAGCTGAGTAGTGCAGTTCATATGCTTGAGGGATGGAACGCCATCCAGAGGAAACTTGACAAGCTCAAGAAGTGGGCCCATGCAAACCTCATGAGGTTCAACAAGGCCAAGTGCACGGTCCTACACCTGGGTTGGGGCAATCCCCAGTATCAATACAGGCTGGGGGATGAAAGCATTGAGAACAGCCCTGCTGAGAGGGACTGAGGGGTGCTGGTGGATGAAAAGCTGGACATGAGCATGCAGCCCAGAAAGCCAATTATATCCTGGGCTGCATCGAAAGAAGAAAGGTCAAAGAGAAGATTCTCTCACTCTACTCTGCTCTCCTGAGACCCCACCTGGAGTACTGCACTCAGCTCTGGGGTCCCCAGTACAAGAAAGACATGGACCTGTTAGAGTGGGTCCAGAGGATGGTCACAAAAATGCCTATGGAGAAAGGCTGAGAGAGTTGGGATTACTCAGCCTGGAGAAGAGAAGGCTCTGGGGAGATTTAACTGGGCATTTCAATAATTAAAGGGAGCTTGTAAGACAGAAAGAAACTTGTTATGAAGGGGAGCAGCAACAGGACAAGGGACAACAGTTTTAAACTGAAAGAGGGTAGATCAGACATAAGAAAGAAATTTTTTACAGTAAGGGTGGCGAGACACTGGAACAAGTTGCCCAGTGAAGTTGTAGATGCCCCATCAATGAAAGTGTTCAAAGCCAGGTTGAACAGGGTTTAGAGCTACTTGATCTAGTTAAAGATGTCCCTGCCCACAGCAGGGGGGTTGAACTAGATGACCTTTAAAGGTCCCTTCCAACCCAAACCATTCTATGATTCTGTGATTTTATGACTTTTGCCACTGCTTGTATAAGGCCCCCCAGCTGTGCACTGACCTGGCAGTGCAGGGGCTCACTCAGCCTCGCCATGGCCTGAGCTGGGTGTCGCTGGTTTAACCCCTGCACTGGGGCCCAGTGACTGCTGCCTCCCCTGCTCCAGCTTCAGCTATGGGGGTAGCTCCTCTGGGGAGGGAGTGACACCCTCCCCACCTGCAGTCACTGTCTGGCAGATCATAGCCCTTTGTGTGCCTAGAGGCCACAGCCAGGCTGCAGCTGGCAGTCCAGAAGAAAGAAGTGGGCTGTGACAGGGAAATGCCCAAGACTGAGGATGAAACTAGTTGCTTAATCTGTTCCACATTGCAAAAGCATTCTTAGTTTTTATTCCGCTCTTTTGCTACATACCCTTAACATGGGACATATATAGTAATCTTTATGATGGTAGCAGTAGGCTAGAATTTTTAATGATTGAGGCAAAGTCATAAAGGATAATAATGGCAAAGACTAAAATTCCTATTTCTTTTATTGCTGTGATTAAGAAGGCAGGACTAATTAACTCCTGAAATAAAATGCTGTGTTATAAACTTGCTCACTCGTTGCCCTTTTCTGAGGTGTGCCAGAAGACTCCTGGTTAACGTGAATAACAGGAGGATCTTTTCCACACCAGTGCTTTCTACTTTAAGCTCCTGAACTGAACCATACAGTTCAGTGCAGGTGTACCACCAATCCCCAAGGTCTACCTGACTGTTTTAAGGAGTTCTGGGCACTGCAAAAGTACTGCATTATCTCAGCTTAGGTAACTCGGTTCTTTTAGGAGTGGCATGTCTTGTTGCCTACATTTGTCCTGAGCAACTCTTAAGCTATTAAGTTGTAACTCTTAAGTAAAAATACATATAATTAATTGTGGTCTAGATAAATTCCAGATGTGTTTAGGTGGTGTCCCAGTCAACAGCTTTGCCTTTGAGAAATACTAGGACATCCTTCATTATTACAATATCACCCTTCATTACCACAATTACCACAATAGTCATCACCACTTTTTGTAAACTGAGTTATCAGTTTGAGCACAGAGACTGAACCAGCCTCTCATCTTCTCAATTCAGTGCAAGGAAGTGGTACTAAACTATCACTGCTGTGGTTAGTCAATAAGGAAGTTCAGCGACTGGGGCTTGCAATCTGACAATGGGAATTGTCATCAGCAGTGAAATGAACAATAGCTTGTTTGATTTCAATTACATAGTTGAGGCCTAAAAAGATTAAACAAAGGAAGAAATAGTCAAGAAGCTCATCCATGATCCAGTGGGTTTGAATCCTCCATACACTCATGTCTGCCATGACCAAATGATAAGTATCTTTCCAAACTGTGTAAATGAGTACAGCAGGAAAGTGGCCACACAGGGAGAAATATCAGCTCTTCCCCTCTCACCTCTCTCCAAAGGATTAATCAGTGAGTAAAGAGCAATTTGTCTTTCACAAAGTAAACTGATAGGCGAGTATCAATTTCACAATTAAATTGTAAAAGAAATTCCATCTGCCTTTATCAGCTGTTAGAATACCGATAGAAAGCTGAAATTAAGGAAAACAAAACTGTTACCTTTGTCATACATACACCTACAACTTCTTAATTTAACAGAGATGTAGATGCTGGCTTATGGGAAGTACGTGCACCACCACAGTCTTCAAGTTGAATCTGAAGTGGGCGTTAAGAAAGCACAGAGAAAATACTTGGGGAATGATACCAGGTAATAACAGACGTTCGTGGATGAACTCTTTGATTGTGTGCCTCATCGTTCTGAGAAGTTTGCATCATGTAATGCAAAACACATGTAGTAGTACATGTGTACTAGTAGTGTGTACATGTCTATGTAATATACAGTACTGTATAGTACTATAAATGTATAGAAATGTATATACTATAAAGTATAGAACTGTAAACGTAATGGACTTTGCTGCCATTACACCTCAGAAATCAAATCAATCTGAAAAAGAACAGTACAGTAAAATCTACACTGAGTACATCCTAAATCACCTGGTTAAACTGGTGAAACAACTTTCACTCTTCTCCTCTGTTCATATGCTGTATGAAGGCTGTTGAATACTATGCAAGTCAACACATTTCCTAAGTTAACACTACTATCTATTATTTAAAATAATAATCTATTAAACAATCTATTGTTTATTAAATGTTATTAAATAGTATTAATCTATAAAACAATGCACATTAATATTATTAAATTATGTATAAAACAATCTATTATTTATTCAAATATATTACTTTTCAAGCTATTTACGCAACTTGACAAACTGATGCTTCGTGTTTTATCGATTCAATAATAGTAAAGCGAAAGCACTGAATGAATATAAGCTGGAGTTTGATCCCAACAGCTATTGCTACTATCTAAAAGGAACCATATATTGCTGGTGTTTGTCCATTAGTGCACCATGAATGTGAATACTGTTAAGCACTGGAAGTTGTTTACACAGTAGAATACTAATCCAAGTCTCACATTTCAGCAATTCAAGTTCTACTAATGAAAGTATCAAGAATTTCTGCAAAAGACAGGTAGCATATAATTGCAAAGGCATCTGTAGTGATCCAGACTGGAATACCATTGCGCATCAAGGCGTTGATGCACGATCCATGTAACAGTTAACTTGAGGTAACAGGTAGCACGTAGAGCTTGGTTTTGTGGTCCGTGCCATGTTGCGTGCATAAACGTCCGTGGATAAACTTTGCTGGCTAATTTTAACAGAGGAATCTCAGTACATGTGACTGCACCAGCTGTGTGTCCTTGCCTTCATCTAAGACTGCAGCAACAAGTTCTCATGTGAACATCATTTCTATTTAATAGCGAAAACAACTCAATTTATCATTTCTTTGTAAGAAAATCCCGTAAGAGACTGAATAACCAGAAGAGGATAATCTTTCCATAGACAAAGGCTTCACGGCATGCTGGCCCTGATGGGAGGACCATTTGATGCTGCACAACTGGGGGTTCCCTGAAGGTATGTAAGATTATATATTATCTTCTTCTTTATAGTGTTAGCTCCAACATACAGCATTCTATCAGTACTGCATATACAGCTGGAGTGCCTTTCTTAGTGGTATCATAATGAAACAGCACCTTCTGTCGCAAAACATCATCTTAGTCCCATTTTAAAAAGTAGTAAGATGGATGCCCAAGTCTCACTGGTTGCGCCTATGCAGCAGAAGCTGTCATCTTTGCACTGCCCATCCTGGATATATCATTCCATGCTGGAATGACATAGAGAAAGAAAAGGAGCCAAAGGCTATGCCCCCATAGCATGGCACAAATAGAGATGATGTGTGAAGCAAAAGAATTGGTGCAGACCCACTGTAAACACTATATATGTTTTGCCTGGTCTACTCCAGACTAGTTCTAGTCTCGTGTCACTACCTGAATATCCAGTAGTATTTGTATCACACACTGACTGTATCCCGTAATTTAGTTTCACCAAAAAAAGGTTCCAGTTTGCATATATAGGATCATTTGATATTGCAAGCCAACCAAAGCATGGTAACTGGCTATGTCTAGATTTACCTCAAAAATCTACTCACAATCTGAACTAAAAATCACCCTGGAGTAAGCTCCATTTCACCTAGACAACTGAGGGATCTGGCCTTAAGAAAGACTGCATAGCAAACCAGCTACCAACAGACTTGTCTTTCACCCATGCAATTCTAACCACTGAAAGTTTGTACATCATGAGTTAAAACCACTCTGAAGATGCTGTTTCGTCAGCGAAGTTATTTAGAAGTAACTGAGATGAGGTGAATGCCTTTTGGAAGGAATCTCTCCATCTAATTATCTTCATTGGCAATAAAAGAAGAAGTGCAAGTAGGCTTATGAACTTAGGGTTCTCTGTGAGATACAGAAAGAACCATCTGCACCAAAACACTTTCCTCAAATTGGAAAATACTATCTAAACAGTCTGAATAATTCAGATACTTTGGAAAATTCAATTTCGTGTTTTGGTTTTTTTTTTAAACTCATATGCTATGAATCTGTGATACTTCAGGGGCAGCTGTATTCCTTTACTAAGACGACAGTCCAACAGTGAACAGTTTCACATACAACTGAAGAAGAAATGGTTTTGAGAGTTTTTTGGTATGCAGAGCTGGTAGAGCTTAAGTTATTTTAATAATTATAACCATAATAATAAACACTTGTTCCCTCTAGCTTTACATATTCCTGAGCACCAAAACAATTAGGGTTATAACTGTTTGCAAAAAAGCAGGCATAAGACTGAAGTGTATCAGATATGTAACCCACAGAATCATAGAAAGGTTTGGGTTGGAGAAAGGTCATCTAGTCCAACCTCCCTGCCATGAGCAGGGACATCTTCCAACTCAATCAGGTTGCTCAGACCCCCATCCAACCTGGCCTTGAACACCTCCAGGGAGGGGGCATCCACAACTTCTCTGGGAAACCTGCTCCTCCTGTGCCTCACCACCCTCAGAGTGAAGAATTTCTTCCTTCTACCTAATCTAAATCTACCCTCTTTCAGCTTAAAGCCATTACCCCTTGTCCTATCACTACATGCCCTTGTAAAAAGTCCCTCTCCAGCTTTCTTGTAGGCCCCCTTCAGGTACTGAAAGAGGCTGCTAGAAGGTCACCCTGAAGCCTTCTCCAGACTCAACAACCCCAACTCTCTCAGCCTGTCTTCATAGGAGAGGTGCTTCATCCCTCTCATCATCTTCGTGGCCCTCCTCTGGACTCACTCCACCCAACAGGTCCATGTCTTTCTTGTGCTGGGTCCCCCAGAGCTGGACACGGTACTCCAGGTGGGCTCTCACGAGGGCAGAGTAGAGGGGCAGAATCACCTTCCTCAACCTGCTGGCCAAGCTTCTTTTGATGCAGCCCAGGATACGGCTGGCTTTCTGGGCTGTGAGCTCACATTGCCGGCTCATGTTGAGCTTCTCATCAAACAACACCCCCAAGTCCTTTCTCCTCAGGCTTGCTCTCAATCCATCCTCTGCTCAGCCTGTAGTTGTGCTTGGGATTGCCCGGACCCTTGTGCAGGACCTTGCACTTCGCCTTGCTGGACTTCATGAGGTTCACACTTGCCCACCTCTCAAGCCCATCAAGGTCCCTCTGCATGGCATCCCATCCCTCCAGCATGTCAAATGCACCACCCAGCTTGGTATCATCGGCAAACTTGCTGAGGGTCACTCAATCCCACTGTCCATGTCGCCAACAAAGACGTTAAACAGCACCAGTCCCAAAAATGACCCGAGGGTCGCCACTCATCACTCATCTCCACTTGGACATTGAGCCATTGACTGCAACTCTGAGTGTGACGATCCAGTCCATTCCTTATCCAACAAGTCCATCCATGAAATCCAAGTCTCTCCAATTTAGAGATAAGGATGTCATGCTGGACAGTGTCACATGCCTTGCACAAGTCCAGGTAGATAACCATTCATTTTCATCATGTCCTAGTCAAAGTATACCACAACCACAAGGCTCCACAGCAGCTGCTTGATTTCTCCTTAGTTTTTACCATTTTCAAAAGCTAGACCTGTACTTTTAGAATATATTCCTGATGCACATTAAAAAAAGCTATTTGTGTTTTCTCATTCTGAAGACAGACTGATAACATCTTTTTCTGCTTTTAGATTTCTGAATTAGACGTCAGAAGGATTAACCCTTTTACATAGAAAACATGAAGTACAATACAAATAAATAAGCAAAATCTGAAAATACAAGTATGATGAACCCCTTTGGCTTATTTTTGAAGATGGAAATAGAAGTGGACACTGACTCCAAACTAGAGGAAAAGGACCTGGGACGTACATTGCTGGAAAGAGAGATAAAAAGATCACGTTTCTGCTACTCTAACAGTGTGTAAGTGTGCCTTCTGTGTGTTTGATGCATACAGAAAAACTTGAGAGGGCTTAGGTAGTTTTCTTTCCCTTCCATTCTAATTGATTCAGCCTTTTTATCCTTGTCATTTTTCTCATTTTTTAGAATGTATTTTCTCTATTTTGTATATATTTGCTCCCATAATTCTCTGCTCACAATCTTCCTTTTGGTAGCAATAACTAAAATTTATTCCTAATAGTCTGTGTATTCAGGGACATGACAGAAAGAAAAAATGTTTTAGAGGAACAAGTAGACAAAGTTGTATTTGCTTGTTCTCCAGACATTTCTTCCTTAATCCTCTATTTGAAGTAATGAGTTCACACAATCACAACGTAACATTCAGCTCAAGCAGACAGCAAGCTGTATTTCAGTTTTTACTTTAAGCACTGTTTCAGCTGCAATACATACACATTTCTGTTTTAGGAAACAGAATTTTGTGTCCTACAAAGGCTACTTCAACTTTCAACTTCCAATTTGTTAGGGCAGATTTTTTTCTTTTTCCATTTTCCTAAATCAAAATAGAAGACACATCTTACGTCAGACTGGATGCAACTTTCAGACTACTGGACCAGAGAGACAAGGTACACCCAGTTCTTTTTCAGATCAATCAAAGTACTTGCATATTTATCTCAAGAAGTATTTTGCAGCAAATCCTCCTATCTACAAAGCCAGATGAAATTAAATTGTTTTCTGTTTCAGCTGGGAAACGTTAAAATAATGAAAAATCACCAGTAGAACTGTCCCTAGAGGGCAGTCTCATTAGAGAAATACTTCAAATACTTTTAATTAAGGAAGGCAACAAAACAAGTAAAACTGAGCATTGCTGTCACCCAGGTTATATGACTTAGAATCAGAAAATACAACACAGTTTGGTACGAACGGTCTTGTTCATAGACCATGACCATGTAGCAAACAGTTGGTAAAGTGCCTTCCCATCAGTCTTAACTCCCAAAACTCCTATTTTAGATGCAGCAGGAAATCATTAAAAATTAGGAAAAAAAGTTTTCATCTTTTGGGAGTATTTTTTTTTTAACTTTTGCTTTACAGTTTTTGTTATTGTCTAGGGTGCTAGGAAAAACTACTTACCATGTTCAAGATTTTTAGAAGAAATTATAAAAATATTTTAAAATACCAAATCAACCCTTAAAAAAATAGGAACTTCCTTCTCCCTCAATTCCCCAAGTTATGTCAGAAGGGCATCACAGTCATGTGAAAATTTTGGAATGCAGCTTAGCAAGTTAGCACACGACATGGGGTAAAGAGAAAGAAAGATCTGTCTAAATTTGTGTTCAGTGTGTAAAACAATGTTATGAGTAGCAGCGTTAATTTCTTGAATTACTACAGAACCCCTTATAGGGTGTCTATACATTCTGGCATGTAAAGCTGCTCATTTGAGTAACACCATCTATTAAGTAAACCTGCTTTAGACTTCCTTCTGTTCCTGACAAAATGCAAAGGGAAAAGGACATACATTCCTTTTTATCTTACCATCTGTTGTCACTAACATCAAGAGCTGCATTCTTTGCCTATGCACCCTTCATCCCACACTGGAACAACAATCAGTACAACAGCAACAAGGTAACTCGAACTCCAAACTCTATCAGTCTGGGGGAAAATACATAATCTGCATCCTTTTTAACAGGCAACGTTTCTCCAAAGATCCAGTCTGCCAGAGAGAAAAGCCTTTCAGCTGTGAAAACACAGCATCAGTAAATCAATGCTATGGTGAACAGTAAATAAAGAATCTACCTCCAGTATCTTGGATGGTACTGATTCACTTTGGTAGAGAAAAAAGAAGTATAAATTCATTCTTTCAAGAATCAGAGGGAATTAGTTGTCATGCTGTGTCCAACAAGCTTATGTTACATAAAATTAATCTGTTAGAGCTCAGATGTTGAATAAATCATCTATATGGAAGACTCTCCACCTTCAAAGGATTTCTGAGCAAAACGCTTCCATCTCCCTAGTCACCCATTTGCTTGTGCTCCTCCATCTTAGTTTAATG
Organism: Nycticorax nycticorax; assembly: GCA_023375905.1. NCBI lineage: Eukaryota > Metazoa > Chordata > Aves > Pelecaniformes > Ardeidae > Nycticorax > Nycticorax nycticorax. The sequence goes on along the minus strand of JAKFQP010000082.1, from coordinate 506,088 downwards.
CCAGTCTTTGACAACAAATTGGTGGTAGTGGGTTTATTGCCGCACCTATGGAAACTGGTACCTTCAGCACGAGTCCCCTTAGAAATCTTTTCTCTCTACTATATGTCAGTGTAAAGGGCCTACTTGATATGGAAATTAGCTCAATGCCTTTTTTCAGTTTAGTATTGCTCTGGTATTTCCTGAGAGTTACAGGTAATTCTTACTGTGTTTTAGTACATTGATTTTAAGACAAGTTCTTTTTGACCTGAGAAATCTGAAAGGAAGAAGAATGCTGCACTGAAAAAATAAAAGCCATCAGCTGCAAGCAAGTAACAGCCCCTGCAGGAGAGACATTTGTTAAATTTGGAAAGTTTAGCAATGCAACAGTTAGTTCTGTCAATTGACCTCAAAGCTGTTCACCTAGTATACAGAGATGGCACAGCTTACGGAAAAGAAAAATGAACTCTTCAGGGAGAGTGCTAACAATGGAAGGTACTTCTGCCCCAGGGAAGTAAAGCAGATCTTTCCTGGTCTGTTCCTTCCACAACAGGCAACAAAAGAAGACCAAGTAAAGGTAATTACAATTGCTAATCTCCATTAGCAATAATTAGCACAGCAACATGATGCCATAGATGGCATGCTGCAAGTCTGAAATTTTATGAAGCGCGAGCAATACGAATCTAACCCTGAAGAAAACATTTAGAAAAGCTGACATGAAAAATAACTGAATCTAATGCACACCAATTCAGAAGTCTATGCAAATGATGTCTGCATAATTATTTGAATGGATGAGACAAAGAAACATTTCTCTCCCTCATGTTTCTGACTGTTTCTGAACTCTGCAGACACTTCTGTCATTTAAACAAGATGTCTTTATCAGCGTTTTTTCTGATGTTCTCTGCCTATGTTTTAAGCTACTTTCAGGATTGTCACTTGATCTTTACCTTGGGTCTACTCAAGCTCCAAGGAGGTGTATCACAGAAGAAACTGTGTGTCTTTGGCTCAGTCTGACATCAAAGCACTATCAAATCCAGGAATGGAAGTGATGGCATTAAAAAAAAAAAAATCTCTTTGAACAAATGTATTCATGTTCCATGTTAAGTAATTTTTTTTTTTCATTCCAAATATAGAATGCATTGAATACCTGAATACTTGAATTGATTATCTACTAAAACCAATTAGCTGTCTGCAAACAACTGACAATCAAGGACAGCTGTGGTATTTAGTATAGCAGAACACAATGGGTCACCAGGACATCACTTAACCATATAGTACCAACATTTACACATTTCAAGAGCACTGTTCAAGCATTTACAACACTCAGCAGTAGTCAATGACACATCAAAGTTTATCTAGTGAATCATTTAGCATGTGAACAACTCTCACAATGCTAATTTCAACATTATAATCTCAGATTTGCAATGGAGCCTATATGAAATAAAACATTTGGAAAGGCTACAGAGTTTGTCATTGTCAATACTGGAAGTGTAGAAAATATTTTAGAAAGAGATTAAGAAGCAAGGATGCCGCTGTTCTCACATTTGTTATTAGAATAAATTGACCTCCATTAATGGCTTAATATGCAAAATTATAATTTCTTACCATTCACCTAATCATGTATGAGGATTTTAACTTCCAACAAATAACTGAGGCAGTAACATTTCATTTTGCTGCAACTAAATGTACCAAAGATCACCTAACACAGGCCTTGCTTAAGTTTGCCTAGTTATTTAGGTAAACCCATGAAATGTTTTATAAAGGAGTGTCAAAACTTCCAAGCATACAAACAGTAGGAAAAGAGCAAAAGTAAGCTTTTTTCAATTCAACTCAGACAGTATTTCTCATTGTTTAAAAAAAAAAAATACATACATATATATATACACACACACACACATGCTGCTAAAATACTGCAGTCACAAGATGAGGTAGAGATTTCCCCACTACAGATTCTCTTACAAAACAGAATTCAACTGTCATGTACTGGCAATCAGCGTTTCAAAAATAGCTTTGTCCTTAAAAAGATTTCTGTTCTGATATGAAGTTATAAAAGCAAACAACAAAAAATATTTTCAATTAGTCTCCAAGAGTCAGTTATGTCTTTATCTACCTTTGATATTACTGTAATACACACAATCCAACTGTCTACTATGGCTGTCTCACTGCATTCTTTCAATAGAGCAAACCTATGAAAATTTTATGACTGCCCCTTCCAGATAAGGAATGAACAAGCCTAAGAGATATACATAACAATACTTATGGGTACTCATAGAGGGATGTGACTCTTACATTTTTGCTCCCTTTTCTCTACCTGTGACCTTCAAGAGTAAAGGCTTCCTACTATAACTGGGATACATTTTTTTTCACATATCCAAACCGGCATTTGGTGGAAGCAAATATGATAATTACAGATCCCGCATTAGTCCGCTTGCTATTGCTGAAGAGCAAGGACAGCTTTATAGAGAACCTCTAATAGCATACTATCGGTAATTGCAGTTTAAACAAACTTTCCTATAATACTTCTATTGATCTAACAGAATGTAACAGTTTAAATCGCAGACAAACCCCAAAAAACTATTAACTAAAATTTGATTGCCCATAGAAACTAGTGGTGGGGAAGGAGATGTTGATTTTCTAATTTGTATTGTGTACAATATACGAAAACCATTTCACATAATTTGTACATGTGTGCATGTATTTAATTTCAAAAAGAGCAATCATTTTACATATGCAATTGCTTTAGTTGAGTAATTCATACTTTTTCAAACATAGATTTTCTAAACATACAATTATACTCTTCTCCAAAACCTATTTTGTAGTTGCTAGTACAATCTTTAAAAAAAAAAAGAATTTTTTTTTAAAAGCCCTACATTAACTTCTTTTATCACATCTTAAATGGAAAACCAAAACAGGTATATTTTCTTTTTACTTCGATTAGCTATAGGTCACATACTGCCAGTTTCACATATGCTAGATTTTACTGTGTTCGGTTAATAGCCTTGCAGAATTCGTTTTCACATGTTATTTTCATCACCCCAGTGACCTAACGACAGTAATATAATCTACTCATCTAAGGTATCTGAGCACCACTGATGAAAATCGATGCTGTCTGGGTTAAACAGTATTTCACTACTGAACTGCTTGACATAACTAAAATGTATTCACCCACACTACAATTAAATATATAGTCAGCCTTCATTTTCTCCCTCTTATCTCCCAAAACAGAGAAAATGCTGTCTGCAAAATAGTCTTGTACATTGTTAGTAATAAGGAAATTGTGACTGCTATTCTCTAAAAATCTTTCTCTACTTCAGAAGAAAATGCTTCATAATTGAAGATGAAATCTTGCTTTTGTTTTGGCTGGAAAGTGATTTCAGTACAAAATAAACACAGGTAACACCTTGGCATTAAAACTGACAATGTATTTACAAAAATTTTGACTCCTAACAGCTTTAGATTGTTTTAAGAAGGTAGGTAAAAGGAACAATGCCTATGAAACCAATTAAATCGGTTCTGTTTCAAGAAGTGCAACATGTAGGTTTTGCTAATAATCTTTCAAATCAAAGGAAAAAAAATACTGATTTTATAGTAAAGTGAATGGGGATCTACATCCTGTCCTTTTACGTGGAACTCTTTATTACCCATTCTCCGTGGTTCAACAGGATATAATGTCAGCAGCAGTGCTTATAATCCTTTCTAAATTTTGTTCCTTTGTGCATGTATTAGACACCACCGATGCATGAAACATCTAATCTGTAGCTAACAATGACAGATGGTTTTCCCATTTATTTCTAATGAGCCATTTTTAAAGTGTCAGCACCATTTTTCTGTTTGTTTGTTTAAACTTCCCATTTTACTAAGGTTTCCTGAATAAAAAAAGTCCATGTGCTTTTAGGGAACTGTTAAATGAAGGGCAAAAGAACAAGCAAAATTGAGTATATTATGAATCATCTGCAACAGAAGTGTTGTAACAGATTTGGATATGAAATAATGAGGTAGTGAAGTCTGTCTTGAAAACCTTTTCAGACATTCTTCTGTTCATTACCCATCTTATTTCTATCCATTCTATTTTCTAATTCTCACTCTCCTCCCCCGCCCCAAGAATACTTAGTGATGGCAGCATTTTTGTTACTGCCCAGAACTGTAGCTACAGAAGACAAGCCATTGAATTTCAATTTTAATATCATTGCTATATAATATGATGTGGGGATGACTTCCATTGAAGATGTCAGGCAAAAAAATGCCAAGTATTAAGAGTTACGCACTCACCTTACGTTAACCATAAATAGCTTATGACAAAATAAATGCATTTTTAAAAATTATCGAAGAAACAATGCCACCTGTTGTAATTTGCGTTGAAGGCAATAGGGCATTTTTTTTGTTCTGTCATTTCTATTTTTAGACCAAATCTCATTATGAGCACCCATTTTCTCTCTCTCATACTTCTCCTCAAGTTTTATGCACTCTTCCATCCAGCACTTTAGCTCATACACCTGCCTTCTAAGGAACCACCATTGTATCTTTAAACCTGAAAACAGAAAAATTCTAAGATGGTCCAAACCGTTTCTCCAAAACTCTGCTTTCTTCACCTCAATGCCTTTGAGCAAATTCTGAATTCATTTGTGGAAAACTTCCTTTTTTAAAAAAGAAACTCCATGCAGTTTTCTAACCCAGTTTTGGCAAACTCCTGCAGAGACAATTCTTTTACCTCTGCAAAAATATTTGACTAATACTATTTTTAGTCTTTCTTCATCCTTAGATGCAAATAATTTCAATGTCTTTTACATGCACCAGAGTACTGAATTCACCTGCTCATACACACTTCAGGCTGCTTGGTGTGCCCATCGTTTTAAAACTGGTCCTTGCAGATGACTGACAGATTTCTCCTTTGGCCCTCACTCCTAGTGTCCTCCCAATTGTATGTGTCCACTTTTCCGTGCATTTTCTCTTTAGTAGTGACCTTGAAGTCAAGGAGCTTAGGCTTGAGGAAAGACAAGAGGTACCTCAGTGTGCTCTAAGAATTTACCGTAATGCTCATCCTCAAAAGGGAAAGGGTACTCCGTCTGCCCGTTCTCCACACCCTGTCAGTGTAGGGATAAGAATCAGTCCAACTCAACATTTCTTCTCCAAATCTGTTACAAATTATGCCAACCTATGCTTATAGAAACTGACACCTCCACCCCTCCCATGTTATCATCTGGGGAGAAAAAATGAAAGGGAAGTTTATGTCCATGGCTTTTTTTTTTTTTTGCGTTCTCACTTCAACCACCAGAGGAATGAAACACAAGAGAAACATGGTTCAATCTTCCTTTCTTCTTTAGCCCTTTCCTTCCTGTTTTTATTTTAAATGTTTCCATACAAATCTTATGACCAGAAATTGCTGAATTAATACCATTTTTATGTATGCAGTCCACTATTTTATTATTATTCCTAACTATAATATTACAGGTATAAGAAACATCTTAAGATTATGCTCATATATGACACTTGCTATTTAAAAATGTCAGAATCTCAAAATATATAACAAAACTGAAAAAATACAAATATAAAATCACATGTATTTCATATATATTAAGCATAGTAGATCAAATTTAAGAGATCTGAAGTGCAAGGTAACCAGTCTGTATGCTTATGTATACACTTTTGCCCAATTTTACTATCAAAATCACCTACTTACGCCCAAACTTTGAGGGATCTATGCATATAAACAGACAAAAAAACCTGGATGATTACAGAAAGAAATAGAAATACACAGTATCTTTGAGGTTGGAAGGGACATCAGGAGATCATCTAGTTCAATCCCCCTGCTCACAGCAGAGTCAATTACAGCAGGCTGCTCAGGGCATTGTCCAGCTGCATTCTGGCCATCTCTAAGGATGGACACTCCACAACCTTTCTGGGGAACCTGTTCCATTGTTCAATCATCCTAACAGTAAAAAAAGATTTTTCTTACATTTAAGTGGACTTTCCTGTATTTCAGGTCATGCCTGTTGCCTCTTGTCCTTTGACTGGGTGCCACTGAGAAAAGCGTGGCTCTGTCTTCTTTACCTGTGCCCTCTCCCTGTCCCACTCCCCTCCCAGTAATGCACACATTGGTCCTGCAAAGCCTTCTCTTCTCCAGGCTAACAGTCCCAGCAATTTCTGCTTTTCCTCATACAGAGGTGTTCCAGTCCCTGGATCACCATAGTGGCCTTTTGCTGGACCCTCTCTAGTTTATCCATGTCTCTCTTGTACTGGGGAGCCCAGAAGAGGACATGGCACTCCAGATGTATCTTACAAGTACCAAGCAGAGGGGAAGGATCACCTCCCTCAACCTTCTGTTGCTCTTCTTCCTAATGCAGCCCAGGATCTTACTGACCTGGTGGGTACACTGCCATTGACTGACCACCAGCTGGTCTTTGTGCCAGGCATTTCAGCCAGTTTTGTCTATGAGGATGTTATGGTAGATAGTGTCTAAAGTCTTGCTAAAGTCAAGATAAACAAGATCCACAGCTCTCCCATTATTTCTCAAGCCAGTCATCTCATTGAATGCTATCATCAGGCATGCTTTCCCCTTTGTAAATCCAAGACCCCAATCACCTTCTTTTCCATCAGGTGTGTGGAAACAGTTTCAAGGATTATTTGGTCTGTCATCTCCCCAGGGATTGGGGTTAGGTTGATTGGGACACAGTTTTCCAGATCCCTCATCTTGCCTTTCTTGAAGACATCAGTGGCATCTTCCATTTCTGGCCTTCCTTTTTCTGCCTTTTTCCATTCCATTTGCTAGCGTATTTCCATTTTCTGTCTTTCTTCCAATCCTCAGGAACCTCTCCCCGTCATCCAAGACCTTTTAAAGATAATAAAGAGTGGCCTTGCAATGACACCAGCCAGCTCCCTCAGGACTCATGATACATCCTATCAGGATCCTGCAGCAGGGAGTCTCCCAGTACGATCACTCACTTTTTCCTCCTAGTGCTGCCTCATGGCTCAGTTTCAGGTGATTCGGAAGCTTTGCTGGACAGAGCTTCCGGTCCCTCCTCTGCTACCAGGTCACTGAACCTACTCTGTAGTTCCAGAGCTGCAGATAGGACAAGAGCCCTCATCCTGTTGCCAATGCCACAAGCTTCCAGCCTTCATCATCACTGGAGTTTCCATTTCCAAACCTCTTAAGCACAGACTCCACCTGGTCCTCCTTCACTATGTTTCAGGTTCCTCTATCTGTAGGGTCTTGGAGAATATGTCGTTGTTGTTCTCATCACTACTGACACTGCACAGTCTGCTGCCTGCCTCCTCCAAGTCATTTACTTGGCAGCACAGATTTTCCTCCAGCACACAAGTATGTCCTGCAGGCAAGGACACTGTATCCTCCGGTCCCACCCTCAGCAAGAGGCTCCAGACATCTCTGCAGCCCCAGGCCTGCAGAACTACACCCGCCCTGAGGAGCTCAGTCTGGTTTGAGGTCTCTAATCTGCTGAGGTAGTTGCTCCTGTGGATAGTCAAGCCAAGTACCCTGTAGCACCTCACTATGTAAGTACACAGTGTCCTCAACAGAGTTTCTGGCTCCCTTCTACACTACTGCCTCTGTTGGCTGTGTTCTAGGCTTGGTAGTTCAGTACACTCTTTCTAGCATTTGCTGAAAGAATGCTTGACTCTCCCTAATGAGGAGTCAGCTGGAAACAAAAAACTTGAAGTCCCCATCGATCAAGAAAAGTTGACAAGCCTTGTGCAAAACTTACATAGCTTGCTAGCAGTCACAGCCTCCTGTAGCTATCTCTTCCCAGAAGCAACAGGCACCCTGAAGCTCCTCAGAGTTCATAACAGTCCTCTGATGACCCCAGAAGTAGTGTATCCCAAGCCAGAGCCCAGAAACTGCTGTGCAAACTGCTTCCTATGTTAGCTATGCTCATGTATTTGTACATTATTTACACTGGAAGTGTTTAACTGCCCTACAGCGATGATAGATGATGAATTTGGATAACTTTTATATCACATTTCATGCACTCTCAAAGCTATGCCTCGGGTACCTCATTATTTTAGAAACTGTTTTGTACTCCCTCCATTTAACCTGTGAGTTCATCAAATGATCATTTCATGTCTCTTTGGGTGTCTGTAACCGAAAGATAATATAAAACATTTATTTGAAGTAAGTCACTTAATGATTAAATATACCAGGAGGAGCCATTCTACTGTTCAAGAAGGAAGAGCTGATGGGCTGGTTTGGGGGGGGAGGTATTTTCCACTGGTGTGTTGTTTTAAATTTCATGTTTCATTGGGATTTGGCATAAAAAGTCACTGTCCTTTCAGAGAACTGTTGAATAATGGACCAAATATGCCCTAAGGGGTGCAAAATGTCAGTGACTTTTTAGTAGATGCTACTGAGATGGCACAAGGATATTTCGTTGTTTGCCTAAGGCAACAAAACCCTAAAGCTGATTTCACACACTGCAGTATAACAAGCAGCACACTACACATTTCCAGTTGTTAGCACCATTACCAGGGATGAAACTATAAACCACTTGCTATCTTTGGAAGAAACACTTGTTTGCACTTTCACAAATTTTTTTAGCTATTCATTAGGAAACCTCCTGACTGTTCATATAAATCTTTTGAAGATGGTTTTGAGTAAGAGGTACATAAATAACTTGGTACTGGGATAAAAAAAATAAAAATTACAAGTCAGAACTAAAGATAAGTCAGAAGCGAAATAGACAAAAGTTTTGGGAAGCATCTCAGCAGCAAGAGAGGAAAAGCTGGCCAAAGAACCCTGAAGAAATGCCAGCTAAGCAGCCAGATGCTGCTTACAAAAAAAAATGTTCCAGAGTTTGGCATCTGGGACCATTAAATGCCAAGCTGATGCCCATCTGTGGGAAAAGCTGTTTATTGCTTCTGGGGGAGAAAAAGTAAGAAAGAGTACAGCAGTAGTTTAAAGGAGTGCCAGTAAAAAGAGCAGGCAGACTGAACTCAGTATTCTAATTATAATCATATCACGATTTACTTTTGAATTCCATGATAGTTTAAAATCTATTCATTTAGAACTAAGCGTACCTTCAAAATACACTGCATAAATGTGCATGCTTTTACTTATGGATCTTTCCAAATCATAGAATCATTTGGTTGGAAAAGACCTTTAAGATCATCGAGTCCAACCCATAAATGTTCACCCATCCCTGATTTAGATGTTCACCCGCTTATACAAATTCGCACAGAACAATTCTTGCACAGTTCTGAGAAAATGCAGAGGCTGATTTTAACTTTGCTTTTCCAAGTAAATCCTCTCCAGAAGGGGAAAAACAAAAGGAGTGAAACAGTATGCTGCTTTTCTGTAACAGTACTATTATTAAAGTTCATGGTATGCGTAACACTGAATACATTCTAATGACACAAGACTAGCCATTTTTTAAGAATTCAGCACAAGTAGATGACAGTCACACTAATGAAAAAATTTATTTTTATTCTGAAAAGAAGATGTGGCTTCAAATGCTAAGAAGCAAAAAGGGGAGCTACGGGGCAAATGTTGTAGTTGGGATTGAACTGAGAAAATAACAAGGAGACAAAGTCTAACTCTGGTTGACAGTATGGTTATCCAAATTGTCAGATGGCATAAATTATTATTTAAGTAAAAAAGAAGACGATTGTGGTGTGGTTACTAATTGAAGAAGCATTGCTAAGGAAGACTAGCAGAGTTTGAGAGGAGTTCTGAAATTACTCAGAAGACCCTCCACTACAAACACAACTCATTATTTCAACTGGAGTCTAGAGGGAGGTAGGAAAACCAGGGCCCCTTACAGGACAGGATAAACAACAAAAGGGTTTAAATGAAGAGCATTTAAATACAGACAACATTTTTGCACATCAGTAACTTCTCACAAGTGCTTAAGGAACTTCAGCCTCCTATTTAAAGGTAAAATTAGCATTTACCAACTTTTGTCTTTGTAGAAGTTAGCAGGGGGAAAAGGTGTTTCAGCACCAAAGTCACCTCTGCAAAAAAAAAGCTAGGTCCTAGAATTAGAGGCATACAAATAACATTACAAAACTATCTGTGTTTTTTTACTGAGTACCCATGTGTGACCCAGTCATAATGTTAGACAAAACTCAAATCTGTATCATATGCAGCCAAAGACAACCACTGCACCCAAAAAAGGTTGCTTAGAAGCAGGTTAAAATGAATTGTTACCTAGTATTTGTTCCAGACATAAGCACATTAAAATAGCGTAACTGGAGAAAATGAATAAGCTTTTCATAATACTGTAACACCACTTAAAGGATTTTGTAACACAACTAAGCTTAAATATATAAATAATATCCATAACTGTGAAGGGGCAAATGGAGACCTGTGATACAGCTGCACAAATAGGGTGCAAGAAAAAATGTGCTGTAAGTAAAATCCAGCGGATAGGAATGAGCAGGCAGGAAAGATGTCTGTCTCTGCAAAAGAAACAAGAAGGGGTCCTGTTCCCCAAAGCAAGATATCAAAGGCAGAAAAGATCACACTTTTCTTTTGGAGAGGAGACAGGAAGCATGATACATTGATGATAAGTGAGAAAAGACAGGAAAAAAGAAGACAGGCCACTGTGGTTCCTGCTTTCCCCACTGAAGAATTCTGGGGACTGACTACCTTGACCTCAGCAACAAAGAGCCATCAATAGCCACAGCCAGCAGAGCTAACTAAAAAGCACCAGTTCTATAGTATAGCATGATTATATAAACATAAATGATAAATAAATATACAAATATAAATATAAAAATATAAATACTAGTTTGTAAAGTTACTAATGGTAAGGACTAATGGTGTTGTACATGCAATGTTAATGATTAGCAGTGATTAATAATCAACCTTTGGCAAAGTGTAACGTTAATGAATATCAGCAATCCAGTAGAGTTATTCAGAACTTTGGAACTTGCATAGTTTGTCAGTCTTTATAAATATTCCCATCACAGAGATCATGAATTTCCTGATATATATATATTAATTTGCAACAAACTTATCTTTAACGAAGTTACAATGAAAGGAATTTTTACTTTACAGTAAAGTCACAGCGAGTAGATATTCTGTATACAGCTCTGGTGCTAAGGACTGGCACTGTTAAGACTGACTAGAACAGTCAGATTGAGTCCCAACCAGTGAACCAAGATACTGTAAGGGTGACTATTCTGTGTTAAGTTTTTTAAAAATGAAAATGTTAAAAAAAAAAGCAACAAAAATGAAAAAGGATATACAGTATAAAAATAAAAACCACACTTCAGTTTACACAGAAATTATAAAAGGGTATCTTATTGGATGGATTTAACTGCTGACAAAGGCTAACTTTTCTCTAATCTACTGAAACAGACACTAAAACTGTTAAAAAGAATGTAAGATCAATTGATGGTATAAGGAAATATACTTAAATAAGTCTAACTTCCTGTTTAGTATGGAAAGTCCACTGGTATGTTATAAAAAGGAAAGCAGCAACAACACACCATCTTTATTCTTTATAAGAACCTCAACAACGAATGCTGACAAAATGGCAAATAGCATAAATCTGTGGGATTCAATGTGGATATACAGGAAGAACTGAGTGCTTTGGAAAGACACTTGGTTAATTCTCCAACTTATAACATCATAATGATTACAGCTAAGTTCCAAACTATTTTACGTCATTAGAAACACCAGTTCATCCATAAAACTATGTTGCCTATTATTTCGCAAGAAGAATTGAAGCGATTTTCACTTGAAGTTTCCCTGTAAACTGGTAACAGCAAAGGAGACACAAGGGCTTCAATTAGGGTTTGATGTTATCAGGGCAAAACTTCAGAAGTATCAGGAGAGATGACACAATAGGATAGAGGAGAAAGAGGGAATTCAGCTGATAATAGATGCATCTGTCTATACATGTTCAGAGACATAATTTGAGAGATTATGCTATCATGAGAATTGAGAGTGAGGTTCACAGGATACTGGAAATGCATACATGAAATTAGTCTTAATTCATTTGTTTGCTGTGCCATGTGCCAAACTGAAAAGTTAGAAGGGAGAAAAAGAAGTTTCTTAGTTTATCAGCTGAACAAAAATTAAATGGAATAAAACAGGAATTACGTAACAAATTATTCACATCTAACAATTCAAGCTTAACTACTGATTCAGTATCTTTCTTCTGATTTTTTAAAATAAAAATATGCAACTGAGAAGGCTTCCCCCTCCTCCCCCCCGTTGGCATGTTTTGAATTTTCCTATGATGGAGTCCATACAGAAAAGCATTCAGTTCTGGCATACTTGTTAATCCTTCAGTTTCAGCAGCAAGTTTTCTTATCAAGGTTCAAAAATTAATAGCACCAGATAAATAAATGAACTTAAAAGAGAAATTTGTGATTAGTCATTAAGGTTTGTATTATTTTTCTCATTATTACAGATTTGAAACTTGGTACAAAAATATCTCCTTTTGTGTCATATTCTTTTCTGGGGTTTTTTTCTGTACAAAAAAGTATTTTTTATGTTGTTGCACAATAAAATTACCTAGTTTTTCAAGAACTGATGTTTTCAGATGAATCTGCAAATATTCAAGAGAAAATAAACTAATGAGTATTATCAAGCCATAAAAGAAAGCTATGTCATCTATCCTTTACATTAATTTAAGTTAGAAGTGATATCAAGTATCAGCAGTGGTGTGGCCAACTTCAAAGAAACTCAGAAAATTCTGAGTATCATTGCCAGCAGCTAAACTTACACCAGGAAAACAAACAGTGCCAGAACATGGCCTCAGGCAAGGAAACTGCATTCTCAAATGCAATTCTATCACTGTTGCATTCTCAAAGCAGTTCCTGGCCTGACTTTGGTCCAGACCAACTAGTGCTTGTCCAAAACAATGCCTAGGCATAGCTTAAGAATGCCAATGACCTTTTCTATTATGCAGCTAGAATCCAGTTATCCCGTTACAAAGACTACATTTAATTTTAAAGATATGGCTGGATGTCCTCAGGATCACTCAGTACTCACTGCCACTGCTTAGCTACCATGAGATGAACGCTTTGTCTTGTTGCAGTAGTTCTTAAGAGTGAAGTGTTAAAAGAGGAAATAGAAACCAACACTTTTTTGATATTAATTCTGAAAAAAAGCAGAATGTCTTTTAACAACTGTGAGTATAAACTTGGACAACTCTAATGACTGAAATGAAATTGCTTTAGATTATGCAACAAAAACATTGGTCTAGACTCATTTTCCTTGTGGTCTTAAGACTCCCTGTTTCACCTACAGGTATTTTTGAAGAAGGTGTTTTTGTTTGGCTTATCATGACCCATGTGTGTAATGATTCAATGATACAGCTAAGTTTCCTGTTCTGTTAACTAGGACAAACAGCTCTAAGGAAAAATGTGTGTGGTGCTTGCAGTTCAAACGAATTCTTTCAGCCAAATCCAGAGAAAGTACTTTTTGAGCATTTTTTTTTCTTATTAAGCAATAGGGAGCCCTTAGATTTGTTCATATGTAGTCGACCCAGCTATGAATAAAATTAGGAGAAGCCATGTTACCTTCTGCAATATATATAATGCTTCCAGAGGCTGAAAAAAATATGTAAAACCTAAGGACAGGTAATGGTACATAGCTGCAAAATATTCATGCCCCCAGAACTGGAGGACAGTGAAACTGTACATTTGCCTATACAATCCACTACATCATGTAAGAATTGCCACAATGTAACAGCTAATCAGACATAAACACTATGCAGTTATAAAATTATTTTTTTGTTAGTAGACTACAAGGAACGACAAACTTCACAAAAATAAGAACTACAAAAATAATAAAATCTTTAACAAATTGTATCATGTCCCAACAGACATTAAGAAAGTGAAAAAAGCAATTAAAAATAACGTATTTTCTCAACCTCAGTAGACTCTTTTTCTGTTATTGGACTGAAAAAAATTTACCAAAATAAAACATCTAATACTATACATAAATGCAGCTTCAGGGTAACACAAAGTATTTCAGTTAAATCCTGAGCATAAACTAATGTAAAAAAATTATATGTATTATTGAACTTAGTTAAATTTATCTTTGGCTATTTGGGAAATCATTTCTCTGTTTTCAGCTGCAGTAGGTTGTTTTTTTTCTGATTATTGTCTATATACCAGGAATATAATCACGGCAGAACAACTAGATTGTATACTGTGTACAGTCATTACACTGTGTTCTCTATGCAGCTGTACCAGTAGCTATTAAAGAGTTTACATTCAGATACAGGACTGTTCTAGTATTGATATCATAATATAGGTATACCCTGGCTACAAATAACAGAAGTTGACTGCTAAATTGTTTACCGAGTTCTTATCTTCATAATACTGAAACAAATTAATTATTAAATCATAAATGCATGCATGAAACAAAGATTGAGGTTTGCGTTAAATATAATATGTATAGTGTCAAAACCTCATGCTTTCTCCCAGTGTGGCTGTAAATTTTTATCACAATTTTGTTGTCATTCTAAGCCACAAGGTGGCAGCAATGATATAATCTCTCCATCCAAGATTGTACAACTATGTCTACTCCCACTACTTTTACTCTTAAAGCACCTCCTGTTCTTACAGGGCATATATGACAGAAAGAGATCCTGTATTTTCTTTGACAAAACACAGTTCCAGATTAGATTACTTGCTAAGCATTTTGAATTGATGCGTTCTTTAAATTTTCCATCTACAATTAATTGTGTCTGCTGACTTCAAATGAATGTGCAGTGAAGCAGTGTATCCATGACACAAGTTGTTTGCTCGTCTTTGTGTAGTAACATTCCACTCCCCAAGCTGAGAAATGGAAGAATAACTGGATGCCTAAGTCTGACATTCCTGGGACACCATCATATAGTGAGAACATGCAACACTTACCGATAGCTGTTGAAAAGATCCATGCAGGTGCCATTGTTCTTACAAGGCTCTGAATTGCATTCATTTAATTCATGTTCACAAAATGTTCCTTCCCATCCAGGCAAGCAAACACATTGGTATCTCTGTAACATATGAAGTAAAACAAGTAATCTGTTACTTTTTGTATTTTTAATACAACAGGTATTACTACTAATGGTTGTACATTTTTTGTCTTCTAACAGGTGCTTCCTCATTTCAAAACTTCAAAATTTCATAAATATATCAATAGTTTGACCTACTAATATGATGAAAAAAAGAGGGTATGAGGTAAGTATGCAGCACTACTATCTACCTTTTTGTATAATCAACTTGTGTACCCCAAATCCTTTACTATCTCTTCTTCTCTCCCCTAAATTTTAGAAAAAGATATTCTCTCTTCTAAAAAACTACTTTGGTTATATATTACACTGACATGCCTAAAACACAGGTATTTACAATCACCTCAGCTGTACTGTTCACCATGCAGTCCAAACAGAACTCAAGATAAAATAATTTATTATAGAAATTCTCAGGATTATATAGCTATCCAACCTGTTTAACAACTTTAATATGAAATTGTGCATCACTATCTTAATTAAGCAGTACTAGACAATTCATGACACAAGAAATACTGTCTCCTATAATAGTGTATTAGATAGAATACATGGTGTATTAGGTAGTAATCCAGATAGCATAAATACAAGTCTTCTAGCTCTATGGTGATGGTATTAAATATACTAATGATTAGGTGTTGTGAGTGCAAAATTTCTGACTGATTAAACTGAACAAGACTTCAGCAGTGTGTATATCCGCTTCAAAATGACATATATTGAAGGACCAAATTGTAACCACACTCCAATAGTCTCACAGAAATGAAAAGCATAAAGCATCTTTTTCTTGCCTATGTTCTACCAAAAAGAAAAAAAAAAG
>JAKFQP010000082.1:477698-489149 GCA_023375905.1 Nycticorax nycticorax | reverse complement strand
TGTTAAAAAAGGAAAAAAAAAAAAAAAAAGCTTAATTGGTAGTTTATTGTTACCGCTCTGTACTCCCAAACTCAGGCTCAAGAACTGCAAAATATTCTCCATGAAAAGAGACGACAATTGGCACCATGAGTCCAGTAAGTGGGAAATATTTGAAGAAGTGACAGTAAACCAAAGGTTAATATAGGACACAAAAAGATTTTGTTAAAATATTTTGTATTTTTTAAATAAAATACTGAGAGGAAAACTTGGAAAGTAATTTTCTGGGAATTGTGCCAAGGAAAGAAAAAGAAAACACATTGATACAAATGACATTACTAGCCCACATGTTAATGTTTTCTATTACATCATAGCCACACCCAAATTAGTTATTAAATAATCTAATGAATTGGAAAGTTTTCCTGAGATTTCCTCAATTCTTTGCATGTTTATCAGTGCTGTGAAAACAACTATTAGAATGGAAAAAAAAAAAGATGCTACAAACACAAAAGGCAAAAATGGGGACTACTAATCCATACCCACAAGTAACTATTAGACACTTTACAAACCATTCTATTGTTAGCTTTTCACATAAACTAGGAATGTCAGAGAATGACTGACTTCCAAAAAACTTCCAGAAATGGATTACAAAATTAGAAGTGAAAGGAGGCTGCAAACAGTTTTCTTCAGAAAGCAGCAGTATCTTTTCTGGTCTCACTAAAAACATCTATCAATCAGCTACTGAAATTCTATGTTTTGCAGATTTCTCATTACATGAGGGCTGTCACATCAAGCACAAAACATTATTCACATGTATGTATACCATGCATAGGTGCAGAATATGTAAACTAAAAAAAAAGTAGTATTTCACCTCTGTGTACTTTTACAGTAACTGACGGTGCCATGTTAAAATTAATTATACATAAGTAGATAAAAAAGGTATTGATAGATCCAAGAGTTTGCAGAGAAGGACCTGGGATCCTGGTGGACACCAAGCTGAACACGAGCCAGCAACGTGCCCTTGCAGTAAAGGTGGCCAACAGCCTCCTGGGCTGCATTAGGAGGAGCACTGCTAGCAGGTGGAGGGAGGTGATCCTTCCCCTCTGCTCAGCCCTGGAGACCCACGCCTGGAGTGCCATGTCCTGTTCTGGGCTACCCGGTACACGGGAGAGACAGAGCTACTGGGAAGAATCCAGCAAAAAGCCACTAACGTTAAGAGACTGGCACATCAACTCATTGACAAAAGTTTCAGAGAGGTGGGACTGTCAGTCAGGGCATAATATACACCAAACAACGTAAAATGACAGGAAGCTGCATGGTGGGAAGTATGCAGTGAATCAAGCAGGAAACTGGAGGAACAGGATTTGATAACTATTTATGTATTTCTTCCTCTTTACTTATTTTAATTATATATTACTATCCACTGTGGACAGATTAAAAGACATGGTCCCTTAGGTTCCTCCAAATCATCCTTTGCTTGTCCTTTAAAGAACACAATAAATCCGTAAGTAACACCATAGTTATTCCTTGTACATAGCTCTCCCTTGCACAATATATAGCACAGTACTTATAAGAGTGGGTTTTACCAGCTACACACAGGGTCAAAAACTCTGATTTTTTTGAATCTCCTACATAGATACCCAGAACCATATATGCACACTAGCACATCTTCATCCAATTAACTGTGGTAAGAAAGCGTTTATTTAAAAGCATTTGCATGTTTTCCCTTCTCCAACACTGTAAATGAAGTATTAATCATTTCCTTAAGCCCCAGTCAATGTTACTGCACTGGAAAATGGCAGCTGAACATCTGGCAAATAGAAACTACAATGAGAAAGGTTCATCTCACACAACAAGGATCTGAATTACGAACATGGTAAATCTTCACACCTCTATTTTGCATATGTAGGTTGACTAGAATTTTTACCATGCACATATATACTCCAGGTACTCTTTCCATTTCTACAGCAAAATGTGAAGGGAAGCAATTTAATTTTTAAAGATACTATGGAGTTGGGGCATTTTGGGGGGTTTTTAATTTTTTGGTGAACAGAAAGGACAAAAAATTCTTTGCCTGGAAACAGAAGCACACAATTCCGTGTGTTCCAAGTTCTTCTGAACCATGTTTCTTGTGGTGCAACTCTTTTTCCATTAAGGCCGAACAGGATGAGCAGATCGTAAGACTAGTTATCACTGGCACATAATGGGAGATGTACTCAATAAGAAACCCCAGGTTTGCCTTTGAGATTTTTTTTCTCCTCCTCCTGAAAGACGATGGTGTTTGTGTCTCTACAGAAAACTTTTCATCACAAAATTCTGTTCTGTTGGAAGCAGGACTTTTTCCTACAGAAAACCTTCATGCAACTTGATTTTGTTAGTGCTAACAGCAGTTCATTTAACCTTGTGAAATAAATGTGAACATAAAAATGTAAGCATCTGTGAAATCATATTTGCAATTGCTCTAAACCATATTGAGTTCCTAACATTATTTATGCAGCCTTTTTCGTTAATTTAACGGTCTTTTCAAACTTGCTACTCTAAGGCTTCACTTTCAAGTTATTGTTGATTTAACCATTTACATAACCATATATAATACTAACAAAACTAGATTATTTCCATTTTTTATTATGGCACTATTTTCATTATACAAGTCTGTTTGCATTTATAACCCAACATGCTTATTTAAAAATAATTAAAAAAAAAAACCAAACCAAAAAACCAGGATACCTGTTCCTTTTCAGTTGGTTTAACCCTTAATTTTTACTGAAGAAAAGCAAGCTAAAACAAGATCTACACCAAGTGAAGTCCCAGCAACTACACTACCTTTCAGTCTTCTGGTAATTCATTATTTACCTGTTCTTCACCATATGTCATAACAGTGAATGCTCCACAAGTGAAAGAAAATTGACTTCTGAGGCATGAAAAAAATCTGCAATTGGCCCTGGTTTTCCCAGTCTGAGACATACATGGCTTGCTCTATTATTAGTAACTCTCTAATAGATATAGAGTCAGGGTGCCTAACCCATAGCAAAGAAACACTTTTTGGGGGGTGCCATAAGGTTTGCAGTATGATTATTAATACTGATATTAATAGGATGAACAATTACAATAAGCAACATAAAAGACTAAGGGGGGGGGGAGGAAGTATGAAACACAGATTTGGAAGTGTAGAAAAATTACAATTAAAAGTCTAATTTCTAAACAGTGTTACAACAACTGAATAGTTCTGATAAAACCACTATTCAAAAATCACCAAAATCAGTTACTGAATCTTTTTATTAGAATCATTATCTGTCATATTCTGATGTGTTACTTTACTTAAAAAAGGCTTTTTTCTATTTCACTCTTGCCACATAAATTATAGAGCCTATGTGGTTTTTGCACTAAGCACTGCAAAATGTGAAATACTAGGATAAATAACTTCAATATTAAAGTACTAGCTATCTACAGAAGTTGAGATAGCATTACGGATTTTCAAAACCTTATCTATGCTCTATTTTTATTCCTGTATCCTTCCTAAACAGTCTGACATGTTAAAAATGCTGACCAGTATATTTATTCGTCCTTCCAAACCTACTTACATTCTAATATTGTAACAAACCTAAGTTACTATAAATTCTGTATTATCTGATATCAAGGATAAAATAATTTCTTTTATTTAAATTCTAAGCAAGGCTTATATGAGAAAAAAAGAACATTTTTGATTTGCTTATCTCTCCAACCTTTTAAATAACGAATTAACTAAATTAGCAAGAAGGAGCATATTTAAAAGAGCTAGTACAGGCAAAGGTTGATGAGCTGTAATGAGTTTTGCTTTACATTGTAATAGCTCTGTATCTGTGTATATTAAATGCATTTAATAAATATGTGCAAAAAGCACAATTTTTATCTTATTTCAATAGCTCACCAGTAGTAAAGACAAGTTTACATTTTCATTCAATGAGGGCTACAGTTTAAAATATGGCTGGTATCTACACATGCTGCATACCTGCATCTTTAACAGCACTGTACTGTAATTTGTGACCACAAGGAAAATTATCTTAAATGGGAATACTAATTACTTGCACTGCATGTCTTTATACACTACCATTTTGTAAAATGGTAGCTTTGCTAATAAATTCATAATCATCGCTGCTTTTCATATTGATCATTTTAATGTGACATATTTGTAAAAATAAGATACTTTGTTGAAAGTTTAGTGCTCTTAAAATCAAATCATGACTAATGCTAGCAACAGACTTCAAATTATTTTACATTTCATGTTCCCATTGCAAACAAATGCTGGCCTGTACCTTTAAAATTTAATCAATTATTTCCATCATTGCTTAGATATGGCAGTTCTCATAGTCCAACAGAAATCTTGTTAGGGTTCATTTTCTCTGTGGAGATTCATCCATAACATGCCGAGGCATACTAACCCGCAATGTGACTTTTACTCATATTGACACAGGTTTTCCATTTGAGCACGGCCAATATTAAACATTATGTAAGCATTAGGTTTGCAGGAAAAGGAAAAAAGCTCAATAACAAATCCATGCCTCTGTGACCTTACATTTTTCTAGTTATTTTAAAACATTATTCTAGGAGACACTACAAGAAAATATGAGTATCAGAAGATCATAAAAAGTATTTAGGAACAATCATTAAAATAAACAACTGCGACAAAGTGTTTAAAAATTGTTGCTGCATATTGGGAAAGATTCTTCTTAGGGAAGCTGAAGGATTTCTGGGAAAAAAAGTAGTTTTTATTTGAATATTTCAATTTTTTTTTACTGATTTTATAAATGCAATTCTAAGTATGGGCGTAATCTAACCAGACTTTAAGTAATTTTATGACAACAAACCAGAGTCAATTTGAGATCTCTTATATATTGTTAATTGGTGACAGATTATTTTTGTCTGTGTTTCTTGACCTCTGCCATTTATTCTATTTATACCCTTCTTGTCTTCCTCTTCTAGAGCGCTTGCTAGGAAATGCATTGAAGAAATGACCTTCAACGTGACAGGTACTGAATAGCACAGAAAAACTAATGAAAAACAACAGCCTTAAGTTGTTTGTGCAAACCAAACCAAATAACTAGTCCAGCTAGTGACAGACATTTGAGTATCAGCCTTTGATCAGTGTATCTGGTTTGACGTTAGCTCAATTGTTCAATGAATAGTGAAAGGTCATAAACACATTCCTGTTAAACAGAAGTGCTGACAGGAACTTGACCCACCTAAAAGCTTGTCCAGAGCTTTCAGTTTGCCCCTAAATCTCAGTTAACAGGAGAGCTATGGCAGTTACCGTGATATTCCAAAGGAACAGTCTAGGGTACTGACAGGCAGAAATACCATTTTGCTTCTGAATTTCAAACCTAGTGTTGCTGCTGTTAACTTCTTCAATAAAGTAAGAAAAAGCAGTAGAACAACTACTGTGTTCCATAAAACAAAGCTATCTGGTACCTTAACGTAATAGCTGATTCAAATTTAGGTCTTATGCATACGTCCATTATCACATCAGTACAGTTCAAATACTACCAAGTGCCATTTTTGCCAACCTCACACTAAAAAGTAGGGGAAAGTTAAAGAAACAGGCTGTTCTCAAAATACTTCAACCCAGATACCCTTAGAAACACCCAGACATTCACAGAATTATTTGATGTCAAGTTTTCTCTTTTGAACTTTCACTCATCCCTACTTTAAATTTATAGAGCATTTCAGTATAATAAATCACATTACAAATTAATGCACTGCCTCTATGATATCCAATACAAAGAGGTGAGTTTTTGAAAGTGCCAAACCTAGGTACTTGTGCCCTGCTCAAAGTACTGTTAGCATAAAAACCACCAGCTAGACAACGAACAGACAAGGATTAAGGAAGAAAAGGTGACCAATAAATTTTATTCAATCTAGTCCAGTATTAATATATATACTTGAAGACATTTTATTCAATCTAATCCAATATTACTATAGACTAGAATAAGAGGGTTTCAAAATCACCCACACAAGCTGTAAAAGAAAGTTATGACATTCTCTTAAGATACAAGGATCAGCTCTAGTGATGGGACATAAAATGTCTGCCACAGCCTCTGGATTGGACGAAGGAAATTGGTTTAACAGAGCAACTAGGAGCATATGAAGAACAAATTATGAGAATGGGAGAAGGCGGGGCGGGGACGGGACGGGACACATGACCTGACAACACGAAGACGTTAACAACATTAAGACCAACATCAAGAAGCAGAAACTACAGTAGCCAGAAACCCAAATTTATTGTGACAAAATGAGACTATATCAACTGCAATTAACCATAAACTTCTTAATATTAGATTCTTATGACATTGTTTATCCCATTGTCTCTGAAACTAAAAGCATGCCGACCGGCTGGTCGCATGGTGACTCTGCATTTCAGTACCTCACAGCAATCCAGAATAGTTGTTTGCTCTCACTGAAAGGATCCGCTTGCTTGTTTCTCTTTCGAGAAAATTTGCTTTTCTGGCGTGGCAGGCTGGCATCAGGTAAGCACTGCTTAAACGCCGCTGACCCTCAGGCGACTCCCCCGTGACCTGCTGCTAATGGCGCCACTCGCCAGCCTGCAGAGAACCTTCCAGAGCGACGGGCGGGGAATACCCGCCCAGCGGCAGCCAATCGCCAGGCGCCGCGGGAACTTGAACCAATCCCTCTCCGCGAGCCTATGACTGACAAGAGCTGCGGTCGCTGGGGGCGGGGGGGGGAGAGCCGGCAGAGACTCGGTGGGAGGGAGTTGGAGCGCTTCGGGGCGCTAATGGCGTCGGGGGAGAAGCCCGGCGCTCGTGGCTGGGAGCGCTGCCCTCACCCGCCCCACCTCCTGCCGCGCCGTAGCGCCTTCCTCCACCCCCCAGCACCGCAGGGGGTGTTGTGTGGCAACCTGTTACCGTCACCCACCCGGCTTTTCTCCGAGGCTGCCCCATCTTCCCCGCCGCGGGCAGGGAGGTGTCACTCGCTAGCATTAAACAGGAATCTGTGACTAAAGGTGCTTTCACGTCCCAGCGCAGTTAGTTCTCGCACTGTCAGTGTGGTCTTACACAGCATCGTTTGGCTCAAAGTCTGTGGGTGATGAGTGCTGCTGTCGTTAGCAGTTCCTGTTGCTGCCTGGTGGAGGCCCTCAGCTGACGTGCAGTAGTTGCCTACAGGGTATATTTTCAAATACGATAGGTGGTGCTAGTGTTAGGCTATGAGCATGCAAATGGCGATGCATAGTTTGGAACATAAACCAATAGGAAATCATATAGCTGGACCAACAGAGGGATAAACAAGGCGTGCATTGGAAGTCAGGTATTTGAAAGAATGAGAACATGGATCCACGCTGACCTGGGGCTGAATTTGCAGCTTGACTGCTGGCTTTCAGAGCTGTGTCATCATTCTTTGCTTTTTTTTTCATTAGATCAACATGCACAGCATTTTAAAATCTGGTGGGAACTCCCCCGTGTAGTCAGCTCATACAGCTAGATAGTTACTAACATCCAGGTAGTGCTATGCGTGCCGTTATGAGAAAGTCCAGCATCTTTGCTGCTGAGAGTTTTGGCATTCCAAGCCCAGTGCTGCAGCTCCTGGAAGGCCAGTGGGTGCCTGGAGCCGGACGGGTCGGGTTCTCCAAAAGGGTAATTCCAGTGTCCCCAGATTCTAAGTCAATAAATGCAGTGCAGTTTTCTAGAATTTGCCCCAGGACAAAAAATAACACGGTGCAGATGTTTTGTGTTTGATGCATGTCCTCTGTATTGGAAACTAAACCTCGGTGCTCTTCCCACTGCTTCTTCACTCACAGTCTTGCATTACCAAAACTAAGAGTACATGGCTGTCTGATGATGCCCACCTGAAGTCGGTTCATACACTCAAGAACGCGGAAGAGTCTGTTTAGCAGAGTCACCTAGTGATAGCTGCATTCACAGTTAAAAAATGCATAGCAGTTTCTGATCGCAAGAGAATTTCCGTAACTAATACTTACGGTCTCAGAGTGGCTTGTTACAGGAATCGATACTTTCTGGGAAAGGCACAAATTGTGTCCAACAGTCTAATTCACTTGTTACGTAACACAATTTATAAATAAGTCACCAAAAGTCAAAGACAAGTACTCTTTTGCAAACCAAATTACTTAATTGAAAAATCAATGAGAGTTTACTTTTGAGGCTTCTTCTGAAAATCATATGTCAATTAAAATATGAATAAAGAGACTGTAGAACAGGTCACAAAAGTTAATACTGAGATACATTTTAATTAGTTAAGGGTTGTCACCATTTTAAAGATACAGTTTACTAGAAGGGAGAGAAAAGGGAACTAGAAAATTGGAGGCAGACTAGATAAGCTGAGCAATAGCGTCATGACCAACCCCCACCATTTTTAGAAACTCTTTCCAGTCTCAGGTTTTTCCTCTCTTTTTTTGAATGTGTTTGTCTTACTTTGTTTTGAAAATCAGAACATGATTTTAACAGCAGCAGCAGCTCCAGACTTTAATAACCTGTTTCTCTTTTTCCTGAAAAATGCAAGTTAATTCTAGATTTATTAGCATATTAAAGGACTATTAAGAAGGGATTTCCATTATGAAACGTTTTTACAGATAGGAGAAAAGGGAATAAGAGTATTCTTACAATAAAATCTTAACTTAATACTTCACATTCAAATGTTAAGGACTGTCTTCCCCTCTTTCTCTGTTTTCCTAACACAGTTAAAATGAATTTTAATAGTATTTAGGATGAAGCAATAAAACCATCAATAATTTGTGCTGTAATTAGACTACACTGTGCGCTTAGGGAAGTTATGCTTTAAGAAATTATGACTTTGGATTTTATGGTTCTATCTATATTTGGTATGGTAGAGGTTAACAACTCTTTACCTGTTAGCTCTTATTTCATATGAGAGAAGGAAAGGTCTTTTCTCTCTGATAGCACCAGATTTAGAGACTTTCATTCTAATCTTGTAAGGCTGTAAAAATATTTAATCTTAGCTATAACTTTTTCTGTCTCATTTCCACTCACTGGGAGAGCTCGAGCTTATTAAGTGCAATCTTTTGTAATTTGCATGTTGTGGGCCTTCCTGGAGTTTGCCTCTTATTACTCTTAATGAAGTTCTATTTCTGAATATTGAGGGTGCTTGCCTACAGGACTTCAGGAGGCTCCACACCTTTTAATGGTATTGCAAGCACCGTACCTGCTACCCATATTTATTAAATCTATTACAATTTATGACGCTGGTGCATGGTTAGGGCTTTTCTTCATTCTTGGGATTTCAGCAGCATATTGATGAGACAGGCAATCTCATCAACAAGCCACAAAAATACTATTTGTGTCTGAAATTTCTCTACAAGTGGGATAACTTACATTTCTTCTTTTCCTATTATTGTAGTTGCAGTTGTGTCATCAGGAGGCCACTGACTCTCTTTTTCTTTATTCTCCCTCCTTGTCTCTCCACCAGTAAAGATGCGTCCTTTTCTTCTACTCATGGAATCCTACCTAGGCCCTGGCAGGAGCTGGATGAAGGTGTGTATTTGTGCAGCCATTGCAGCTTATGGGACAATAGCAAGGGTTAATATAAGCCAACAGAAAAAAAAAAGTGCAAAACTGATAGGAATGTGAGGAGACAGTAGTGGCCCCTGGAGGGATGTACTGAGCTTTAAATGGGGGAAAGGAGTAGCAAAATAGGATAGGAAAGTCAGATAGGGAACTGAAGATTCAGAGCAATGAGAGCATGAAAGGACATCACCTCTGACTAAGCAATATTTATTAGCATTTGTAGATCTTTAGCGAATCTAATTCTGATCTTCTGTTAATGGGTCAAATTGTGAATTGAGAGATGTTATGGAGCAACCAGTTTTCTGGAGGTTGGAAGAAAAAGGCTGCGAGAGCACTGTGAGTACTCTGGATTTAGGAGATCACCATAGTGTATTTCCCACCAGCCATCTCAGGCACATAAATGTAGGGCTGTCGTTTGTCAAGTTACACATTCAAGATCCCTACTCTCCCCTTTTCACCTACAGTGTCATCTTTTTTTGTTCCTGAGGTACAGCAATGCTATGTGAAATAATTTTAAGACACTAATATCTGAAAAATATAAGCGTGTATGCATGTACAACTCCATTTGGTTAAACAAAGAGAAAACAGAAAATTGGGTCTCTCAATGCAGTCTCAAATAGAAATTATCCAAATAATATATTACCATTAAATATTATTCTCACAAATTACTTGTTTGTCAGGAATTCCCCCAAATTTTTTCTGCTTCATCATTTCCAAAGCATAGCAACCAATGTCAGGGTCCTCCTTCTACAAAACTTAGGTATGCATTGCTTGCTGAAACTCGTTCCACCTATTTGTACCTATATAGTTTTAAAATATTTTTTAAACCAGAGGAAGAATGGGGGAGAGAGGGCATTTTTGCATGTACAGCATAGTTTTTCTTGAAATATTTTATTAAGGATATTAAGATACAACAGAGCACTTATCTAAAAAAATCAGATTGCAAATTCTTTTTACCTCATATATCTCGCTAAATTATATATTTGGATATTTCACTTTGCTCATATGCCCAGAGGAAAGTAAAACTAAGTTCATGAAACAGCATATGATTTAATTTAACTTTTGATATTAAATCAATATTATACTGGGTGTGGCTGGGGCTTTTTTTCTTTCTCTTTATGTCAACAGAAAACTTCAGTATATTTTTTTTTAAAAAGTGTAAAAGCATGTCTTAAAAGGCCTGAAGCCCTTAGCCCTCTGGTTATAAAGTGAAAACTGAGTAAGTTGAGTCCCACACTGGACTATTCCATTACTGAGACAGAAGCTTAATATCTTAAGGACAAATAATTTTATACTGCTGATCCAGACTTGAGGCTGAGCTCTCTGAAAAGGGACGCATCAAAATCAATTTACTCCAGCATGGGAAGAGTATAATTTACTTTCCTATTTCCTAACAACTCACACACCAGCATAGGCCTAAAGAAAGTAGGGACAGGCTGTTGTAGTCATAAGGTGAATGAGTTACTGTGGCAAAATTTTATACTAAGAGCTAATGGTAAGGGATAGAGGGGTGGAAATTCAAGACTGAAACTTAGTGGTAAAAAATTGAACTAGCTTCTTTGAATCAGATGTCTTAAAAAGTGAGTGGATAGTTGCAGAATTGTTTAAAATAAAAATGTAAGTAAGTTCTTTTTTTCCAGTTAAATGATTGTTTCTGAAAAGTGTATAAAGAGCTAGAAAATATCACTGCTTAAAAACGCTGAACATTGAAAGTTACTTTAAAGACAAAAATGGTTTCAGGAATTACTCCTGCTCTTATTTGCATTTGCATAATGTGTGTGTAATCCTCTGAAAGACAATACAACAGAAGAAAACAAAGCAGAGCTCTGTAACATTCTGTATATTGAGAAATCACGAGATAGTGAAGTGCACCAGAGCATCTTGCAGTTTTGGAATGAAATAGCATTAAACATGCATACTGTGAACAGGAATAAAGAATATTTTTTTA